>JAVSCE010009577.1:0-92128 GCA_032199065.1 Smutsia gigantea
ATGTGATTTCCAGGATATATTAAATTTAAAAAGCAAAGTGAAAAAAATAGAATACTGCCTTTCACATAAGAAAAAAGGGGAAACAAAAAATATACATGTATCAGCTCCTTTGTGAAAAAAAAACATGAAAAGATAGAAACTAATGAGATTGGTCATCTAAAGGGGTTGGGGTGGGTACAGGTAGAAAGGAGAGTATATGGAGAAAGAGTAGAAGAAATATGGAAGAGTGATACTTCTCTAAATATACATTTTTGTCTAGTTCTGACTTTTAGAACTGTGGTAATGTTTCACACACTTAAAATCAACAAGGATGGGGCAAGGAAAGAAAAATGGAATACAAACAGAAACAAGTGAGCCTAACTTTATTTCAAGTGAATACATAACCACACCAAAGTGTGTGTGTGTGTATGTGTAGGAGAGGGGGAATCCAAAACTTAACTAGCTGCAGTACAGTATTTTGACTATATGCCTTATGAAGACCACAGGAAAGAAACTTGGACTCCTAGTGATGTATGATTTAGAACCAGCAACCTTTAAGCTTCATCTCCTGGTGTGTCTGTCACGTCCTTAAGCATTGTGCTAATGATGCCTGGGTTCTTGTTAACGGAGTTGAAGAATGAACTTCGCAAAAACACTCAAGGTAGGAAAGCAAGGTAGAGGCTTTTATTGAGAGATAAAGTGAGAGGACAGAGCTCTTGGCTCAGGGCAGGACAGGACAAGAGAGCCCCCGGGTGATGCGTTGTCTATGGGATTTATAGGCAGTTGAGAGACAAAGGGCTAGGGATGCAGACCTGATAAGTGGTCCCAAAATGTTTATTTTTGAAGAGACATTAAGTTTCTTATTAGTCTTCCAGGTTATTCACAAGAAATTTACTGCTCTGATTTTCTCCCAAGATAGCAGCATCCTGGTCTGGGAGCATAACACTCAAGGCTGCCTGCTTTGCTCTCAAGGTGGGCTAAATTATTGTCTGTTTGTTAAAGAGTATGTCAAGAATCTTACTTTTTAACTAATTGGGTTTTAAAATGCAATCTTATTTTCAAAATGGAATCCTTCCTGTTTCACTACATTGTTTTGGGCTTGCTTGCTAAATTGCCCAGATTGCAAATCACTTGATTAGGGCTGGAGGAGGAAAAGCAGCATCTGGTGAAAGTCAAAAAAATAAGCTGGGCCCCCCAGCAGGCCAAAGCAAATCCCACAATGGAATATTTTGCTTTTTTTTTTTCCAGAGGCCCTCACCCTACTCTGTCTAAGCTCATGGTCCCTGTCTCACTAAGACTTGCCCCTTCCCTCCTGACATATCAAGGTCATGTTCTCACTACTTCTTTAAAATCTTGCATCAGACAAGAGTCTCCTTTAAATCTTGTGCCAGTGGGATTTTCTTTTTATAAAATGCCTATGCACTGCTATTTCTTCTGTCTCGCCAATGGGTTTCAGCCCCAGGCAACTTCGCTATAGATTCAATGTGACCAAAGAAAATGATAGCAAACGTTCTTTGTCCTGTTTTCCCACTCCCACATTGCTGCTTCCAACTGTTCCCATTGTTCTGACCTAGAAGGACTTCCATATTACCTTCTACTTTATTATTAACTAATTTCTTTTAATTGTAAAAGCAATAAAGAAATCTAAGATCATGATTTTAAAAATCAAATAGAACTATAAACAAAACTATAAAGAAGGGGGTATATAAGGAAGGTGAAAGAAGTACCTACTCTATACCCTAAACCTCAGGCCTTCTCTCCAGAGGTGATTGCTGTTAATTTTTTCTTCTGTCTATGCATTTAGTGATATTTTTATTTATTACTTTTTTTTATAAAAATTAGATCCTACCCATACATACTCCAATGGTTAATTTTATGTAGCTTGACTGGGTTCAAGAAAATACTAATTTTGTCAGCTTGACTGGGTCACAGGATGCCCAGATATTAACACTCTTGGTGTGTTTATGAGGGTGTTTCTCGATAAGATTAACATTTCAATGGGTAGGTTGAGTGGAGCAGATTGCCCTCCCTAAGGTAGGTGGGCATCATCCAATCAGTTGAAGGCTTGAATAGACCAAAACCACTGACCCTCTTGTAAATAGGAGGGAACTCCTCCTGCTTGACTGTTTGATCTTGGACATTGGTCTTTCCCTGCCTTTGGACTGAAACTGAAACACGAGATCTTGTTGGATTTCAAGATTGCCAGCTTTTCGACTGGAACTTACACCATTTGCTCTCCTGGATCCCTAGCTTTTCAACTGCTGATCTTGGGACTTTTCAGGCTCCATAACTACCTGAGTCAATTCCTTAAAATAAATCTCTTTATAAGTGCATGCATGTGTATGTGTGTGTGTGTGTACATACACACACACATACACATGCACAACCTGTTGCCTGTATTTCTCTGGAGAACTCTAATACATGTACCCTACT
Organism: Smutsia gigantea; assembly: GCA_032199065.1. Taxonomy (NCBI): domain Eukaryota; kingdom Metazoa; phylum Chordata; class Mammalia; order Pholidota; family Manidae; genus Smutsia; species Smutsia gigantea. The sequence continues at coordinate 2,413 of JAVSCE010009577.1, forward strand.
GTAACTTGATTTTTTCAAGTACAATATATATTGGAGATGTTTCAAAGTAGTACAAACAGATTTACTGTATCATTTGTAACAGTGGCATAATATTTTACATTACAGATATACTATCATTTATTCAGCTGGTTAATAGGAACTAAGTTGTTTCCAAATTTTTTGTAATAAATTAATAATTCCACAGTGAATATTGTCCATATACCCTTACCAAATTGTACAAGTATATCTTTAGTCTGTTAGAAAAGGACTTGCTGGATCAAATGGTACAGGCATTTGCAATTTTTATTCATATTGCCAAATTACTCTCCAGAAGGTAATAGACACTCCCATCAATGGACTATGAGAGTACCTACTACCCCACAACTTTACCACCACTGGCTTTCATTAATCTTTAAAACTTTTGCCAATAAGATAGGTGAAAAATAATATTGCAATGTTGCCAACCTGCTTTCTATAAAAGCTGCACCAGTTTAATTACACTCTCCCCAAATGGTCCCATATATCTGGAACCATGCCAGAAATTTCTTGGGAAAATTCTAAATTGAATCCTCTCAAGATGAAGATCATGCCTGCTGGCAGACCCCACAAACCAACGGCATTCTTCTGGTCCACTAGTTGAGCCCCAGTAGGCACTTTATTGACCTGTTTTTTAAGGTACCCTTCAAGAAAATACTCCCTGCATGAAAGTAAAAACACCATAACACTCTTTAAAAAATGTTAACATGGTTTCAAAAGCAAAAACCAGAAAAGGAAATGACATTACTAAATTAGATTGCTCATTCAAGAAGCAGTTGCCTTCCAGAACAAAGCAGACTAGCCTAAAAGATTAAATCCATTCTTGCAAATAGCAACTTGCCAAATGTCCCAACAGTCATGCTCATTTAATTCATTGTAGCCATGTTTCAGAGCTAAGGGATAATCAGCATCTACCTAACATGCTACCAACTGCTAATGAAACAGAACCAAACAGAAGGGACCCAGTACCCCATACATTTAGTAAGTTGTAAAAGAGCACGACTATGTCAACTGAATCATTTCTCTGATACTGAGAAAATAACATGGCTGTATTTTAAAGGTCACTATGAGCAAGCTACTGATAAATCACGCCTGACAGCCCCACAACAAATCAATGATAACTAAACAAGCTAAACTTTAAAATAAATAAACAGAAGGATGGAAGAGGAGTCATTAAATGCAGCCCTTTTGGAGCCAACACTGGAGGCAATGGTAGTAACTTAAGAAGAGAGGCATGTTCAGCTGGCTCTTTTGCTTTAGGGCTCACAGCCTATGCCAGGGCTTAAGGTAAAAGAAATCATTTTTCTCCCAGGCCCCATATTAGAAATGTTAACATCTGCCTTACCGCCATAGCCTATCAGTTACCTAATCTATTATTTCAAAACCTCTCCTATATCTGTCACTTCCACTCCACAGCCTCTTCCATTAGCCTAATCTAAGTGAAAAAATTTCCCCATTCATGATTAAGAGTTTATTTGAAATGCCCAAGTCATCCTACACACTGCTGCAAAGAGCCAGGTATACACTGGGTTAAAGATAGGATATTGGAATCATCATTCCATTTCTCAGACAAATGGCTCCGTATTTCCCAGGAGAGAAAGTCAAATGTCTCTGCAGTGACCTGTGCATGTAAGAGATGACTTGATTTCCTGGGCAGATAGATTACTATTCGGTGACTCAGTGCCTGACCAGGAAGCCACCCTTGTTGACAATGTCAGTTATTCCTCTTGTCCTTAGGACTCCAGTTATCAGAGAGCACATCACTGTTAATTTACCAACAAAGACCTTGGAAAGACAGTTTCTATAGCACCATGACTTCTGTCCAGGCTTACTTCATTTAGTGCCTACATTTAGTTGGTCAAAAAACAAGTATTTGTACATCACCTGGGAGTAAAGCACTGTGCTAGGTATAGTGGAGGGCTAAGAAGAAAGTGTAAGAGTAGTTGCCATCCTGGAATAGTCTACTGAGGAGGAAAATCTTACATGAGGCTGGTTAAGCAGGCTCCATGGAGTTATGAGGATTTGGCATGGAAAGGAATTGGAGAGGTGGAGGGCTAGGTCCACACAGAGTTTTATTGCTTTTGGGCTGAAGCTTTCAAAGGACTTATAGAATGAGGTAGATATAATGTGCTTTTAAAATAAACTACCAAGATCAAAACAGAGGCTAGAAAGCTCTTTTGAGTTTAAGTTTAGGAAACATTTCCCAGCTGTTTTTTATAAAAAGAATTGTCAGACTAATAATATAGTTGGATCAATAATAGTGTCTAAAATAGCTTTTGTTCTGAGTTTTTAATGATTGGCAGAAATAGAGACTTTAGTGGTTATGAAACCACCTGGGTTAAAACTAAGCCATTTGTATCTTCTAGCACTACAATAAAGGTGACATTATTTAAAATGATCTCCCAACTTCCACCAAAATTTCCAGTATGCTTGTTGGTAACTAGAACCCGTCAGTTAAAAAAATGCTGGAACATTTTTTATAGCTCAGAAGCAGGTACACTGGATAAGATGAGCATGTAGAATCTGCCGTCTTGACTGGAAACAGGTATAGTTTGGGAGCAGGATGTTACAAAGGCTTGCTGATGGCCACGAAAGGCAAAACTGACCAGGGAAACAAGTCTATATTGTTCCCCCAGATATCCACCTGGCCTCTCCCTCCTTTCACCAAGGTGTCAGCTTAGATGTCACCTCCTCAGAGAGGCCTTCCCTGGCTCTCCCTATATAAAATCACACCCTCTGTCACTCTCCATCTTCTCATCCTGCTTTATAATTGTTTGAATATATGCTTATTGTCTCTTTCCCAATTAGAATGAGTTCTCCATGAGTGCAAGTACTGGTTTACTGGTACATCTCCAGCTCCTTGAACAATGTCTAGCACATAGTAGGGGGCAATAAATATTTGTTGAATGGATGACTGTCATTCATTTGAAAAAAAAAGCTATGTAAATCCCCAAAAGGTGATTGGACATCATATTTTGAACCAATGATCTCATATAGATTACTGCTTGCTTTAGAAATGGTTTTTGATTTGGGAAGACATAAAGGCACTTCCTCCTACACAGTCTTCATTTCATTTCCACCTCCTCCATGAAGCCTTTCTTCTCAGGTAACTCCAATCCTTTTCTGAACTCTGAATGCATGTACCTTAATGAGTTCTTGTTCCATGTGTACAGAATTTGTTTATAAGTCCCTTGAGAATGAGGATGCTATCCTATCTTTTTTATCCTATAGTTTCTATCATACATAGCACAGGGCACATAGTAGGCACTCAAAACATTTAATTACTTGTTAATTAATTACAGGTGGGGAAATTGGCAGGCATAAACTGTTGGAAATGAGCTTTTTTCCTTTTTTTTGTAAGACAACCCAATAATCAACTGGCATTAAAGAAATTACTCATAAATCCTAACAAAGCATTTTAACTATAAAGGTAAATTTGATCCAGCAGTGTCCCTTGGGCACTCTTCACACTTGCTAAGGAATAACTTAGGGGCCTAGAAAAAATGAATTACAGCGTCTAGCCTTTGGGGGTGGAAGAGTTGTCAAATGAACACATTAAGTTTTTCATCCACCTCTGCCCTGGGCTATGAGGGTAGGCTTTGTGTGTGCAGCCTGCAAAGATCGCTTCATGCCTTTCCCTTTCCAGACTCCTAAGATGTGGATGTTGCTTCCATACCCATAGGCAATAAGCTATTATTGACTGAGTCACTATATAAAGAGCTCAGCCCAGTGCTCTGGGCGGAGGCAGAGACGCTAGTTCTCAACCTACTGCCAGAAGAACAAGCCAGGTAATAAACCCTTTCACCCAAAGAACGATCTACTGTCATTTCTTTGGTCACACTGAATCCACATCATTGAATCCATTGGTTCCAGGGCTGAAACCCATTGGCAAGACACAGATGATGATGGAGACTAGAATCAGCATTCTCATATCTTCAATGCCAGTAACTAATAACAATTTTGGAGTTGTGATAGTCTATTTGATTTTGCAACACCCCTGTTTCCTTTGTTTCTTCTAGGAGGAAACAAATTTTGGCAGACAACTTTAATGACAGCAGAAACAGTGGAATGTAAGAGTGTCTTGCGAGTGGGTATCAGACTACTGGGCTGAGGTCTCTATATAGTGCAATAATAGCTTATTGCCTAAAGGTGTGGAAGTGGTAGCCTAGCAACAGGCCATTTACATCATCAAGTGGTTTAAATTCAGTGACGATCCTGGCCACAGGAACCCCAACTTCCTCACACTTCTCTCTTAGTTCTGGACTTTCTACTAGAGAGTCATCCTCCCTGCCCCATTCCTTGGGACTTCTTCACCTTATTGTATAATGCAGCTTTGTTTTTTTCATACCAAAAGACAACTGTTATGAATTTCAACACCCAAACCTAACATTGGGAGGGAGCTTTCCCATGACACGGTAAGGCTGCTATAACATGACTTAAAGATAGAGTTAGAAACAAATTTTGTACTTTGTTGGTAGGTTTGGTTTTCACAGTGGTATATGTTAGCAATTCTGCACTAATTAAGTGTATTCTGGGATTGAACAAATAAATAAATATATTATCAGTAATGAAAGCCAGGTTTCTCACATTGGAGAAGAACTACAACTAAGGAGAGTGGGAAGCCTAGGACAAACCCTGTGACATTGGATTGGAATTAGAGTTATCAGTGTGAATTTATGGAAATACCACTCTCCAATAAAGGAACACGGGCCCCTTGGACTGATTCCAGTGCTAGGGTAGGAAAAATAAAAGATGATTCTAGAACATCTTGTGGTGTCAGAGGTTCTCAAAAAAAAAAATCATGGGGAAGATAAGTTGCAGACAGGATGCTCTTCAATAATAATTGTACACAGTATAATAATAAAAATTGGAGAATGAACATTGATACATTATCTCATATGCAGACCTTATTTAAATTTCACCATTTGTCCCAATAAGTTGTCCTTTGTAAGACTGCGTAAGAGCATTGTGCCTGCAACTTACTCTGAAACATTTTAGAAAATAATTATAGACAGAAAATGAAAGTAGTCCGAGTTAACATTTAGGAAATCTGGGTGAATGCTATAGCAGGATTATTTAACTATTTTTGGAACTTTCTGTAATATTCAAATTATTTCGTAATTAAAGTTCAATTTTTTTTCATTCTGTCTTCTCTTCTTTGGATAATTTAACCTATTAATTATTATTGTAGTTACTGGTACATTTTTACTTAGTACTGCTGTCCTATTTTATGTTTCCTATTTGTCATTTTTATTACTTCATCTTTCTTTTCTTCCTTTTAGCTGGATTGATTATTTGATTTGTTCTTTTATTTTTCTTATAGTTTTAAAGATGAATATGCTCTTTCTGTGCATCTGGTACCCTCAACACACATTTATATATATTTTTTTTAAGTCAAAATCTAGACTTCATCATAATCTGAATATACCCTGTACCAGACAATAACCTTAGCAACTTTACAATTTCTTTCCTGCTATCTTCCAAGTTGAGATCTCCTGAGATCTTAGTTCAAAATAACTATAAAAAATTATTTTGACATCATGCATCTATAATTATTTAGACTTAACTACAAACTTTACTGGTTTTGTTCTTGTTGCTGTTTCTTTTATCTCATTATCTTCTTTATGGAAGATTTTGGGATTTTTTTTTTCCTTTATTTAATCTTTGGTGTCCAGAAATTTCGCCACAGAGCATTTACATATGAGTCTTCTTTGAGAGGTTGGGGGGAGGGGAGAGAGAGAGAGAGAGAGAGAGAGAGAGAGAGAGAGAGAGAGAGAGAGATTTAAACTTTATTTCTCCCTTTGACTGATTTCAGTTTTCAAAGGCATTTTGCCTTGGGATTTTCCCCTCCCCAGATTTAAACTATACTTTCTGTTCTTCCCTTTTGAAATTCCTGCCACACGGATATTGAACTTCTGTATCTAATTTCCATGTCTATTATTGCTTTCACAAAATTTCTATTTTTTTTCCCTTCTGCACTGTCCTGTGAGAATCTTTTGGTCTGAAGTTATGACATACAATTTTCTCTCTTCTTCTGTTCCATAATGCTATTACACATACTCCTTACATTCTTTATTTTGTTTACCTTTTACTTACATAATTCCTAGGACTTATCACTGGCTTTGTTTTACATCAACATTTTTCTTGTTTGTGAGTTTGATAACTTCTCTTATTCTTCTGAATATATTACTTATACTTATTTTAAAGGCTTTTTTCATTTGCTGTTATTTACTCTGTTTCTTCTGATGTTAGTTTTTCTGTTTATTGATTTTGTTAAGTTTCTTTATGGCGTTTGTCATTCACATATTAATTAGTTTCTTGCTTGTGTGCTTATCTTTGTTTTTGAGACTACTTATTAGCCTGTCTATAAATGTTGTTTCTGTAAAGCCTGCCTCTGGTCATCGTAGGGAAGAAACATAACATGCTGCTAGTTGGAGTATGCCAGTAGTTTATCTTTTAGTTCTGGCAGCTAACTACTATTTCCACTTATTTTGAGCAGAAGACAGAAGCAAAATTTGTATCCAGACTAAAGCATTGTATAAGAACTGGTCCCCAGAGGCACAGTTAGTCAAGCTGCTCTGAATACAGCTCCCCATTAATTATGCTGAAATTCCCAAAGGCTCCTTCTTGCTTTTTATGTCATTGACACTGGGCTTGAGGATCTCTAAATCACTCTTGTTTTTACAGTGGTCTTCACATATACTTTGGATTGTGGTTTATTCTAATTTTGTTTTTCTGTCTATAATGGGTATGATTCTCAGTCTATAAAGTCATATGTTTTAGAACTATCATATTATTTCCTATATATCAACTACCTAATTCTGTGAACCCTATACTTCCTTGGTAATGTGTGTATGTCTGTGTGTGTGTGAGTTATAATTCTAAGTCCCAGATCTGATCACAACATCTTATCAGTACCAACACATAAGAGCTGCCTATATTCCATCAAGGGCCACTGTATAAAATCAGGATCAATATTACAGTTTTCTAATTTACCTATTCGTTATAGCCAGAGGAGCACTTAGGATCAACATAAAGAGGTTTCCTGATTCACATATATGTGAAACCCAGACCAGAAGAATGGGAATAACAGAGCTAGTTGTACACTCAATTAGCATAACATAAATATATTGAGTTTTTCTAAGTATGAGAGTTCTGAGAGTACATAGCTTGATGACACTTGTTCTCATTGCAGGGCTGTTGGTAGACCCTCCATTCTTCCAAGTCTTGAATGTTGTGTCTCTGGCTGGAGTCTCTTGAGCTGTCTTTGAAAAAAGCCTTTGGACCAAAACCCATCCACAGTGATGACCTAAGTAACCACTGGAGAGAGAATATTCACACCTACAAAGCAACTAATGGACTATTGCAGGCACCCACCTGTAGCTTCATGTTAAGGTGCTGTGGCCTTCTATCTCTATTCCAAAGCAATATACCTGATTGTGGGGCATATTAATAAGAAGATTGATTTAGGTTAGAACTTATATTGGAAAATATTTTGCTACATTGAGTAATTCCATAATAAATATAAGTAATTTGGAAAAGCTGCCTCTGTTTAGTTTCCCTTTTATTACATCAAAGCCAGTGGGGCAAATTTAACACGGTTAACTGTGGGTCTTGGACATACTACCCTCCAGCAGTGAAAGTTCTGCTTTGTGTACTTGTTTTTCTTAATTATTTGGTAGTTTTTTTGAAATTATTAAGAGCATGGGTTTGGAACCAAATAACTTAAGTTCCAGTCTTAGCTCTGCCACTTAATAACTTTGTGACCTTGGGCAAATTATTTAACCTCTCAACTAAACCTTTCTGTTTCTCATTTTCTTCATTTGTACAATGTAGATGATAATAGTACTAAACTTACTAGGGTTGTTGTGAGGATTAAAGAAGTTGTTACATGTAAAGCACCTAGAACAGTACCTAGCACATATAACCTCTCAGGAAATGATCATCTAATGTTGTTATTATTTGATCTCTTGTTTCATGTCAGCCTTCCCTCTAGAGCTTCCATGTCCAATATAGTAGTCTCTAGCCATAGGTGGCTATTTTAAATTTAGAACCATTAATATTAAATAAAATTAAAAATTCAGTTCCTCAGTCACTGTAGCCACATTCAAGTGCTCAATAGCCACATATGACTAGAGACTACCATGTTGGGCAGTGTAGTTATAGAATGTCTTGATCACGGCAGAAAGCTCTATTTGACAGCATTGCTCTACAACAATGGTTCTCAACATTGCTTGCACATTAAAATCAACTGGGGATCTTTTAAAAATCCTGGAGCTCTGGTTATACAATAGACCTGTTGAATGGATGGAGCTGGAGGATATTATGCTCAGTTAAATAAGCCAGGCAGAGAAGGACAAGTACCAAAATGATTTCCCTCATTTGTGGAGTATAACAACGAAGCAAAACTGAAGGAACAGCAGCAGACTCACAGACAGACTCCAAGAAGGGACTAGCAGTTACCAAAGTGGAGGGGTGTGGGACGGCAGGTGGGGAGGGAGGGAGAAGGAGATTGAGGGGTATTATGATTGGCACACACGGTGTGTGTGGGGGATCATGGGGAAGACAGTGTAGCACAGAGAAGGCAAATAGTGACTGTGGCATCTTACTACACTGATGGACAGTGACTGCATTGGGGTATGGGGGGGACTCAATAATATGGATGAATGTAGTAACCACATTGTTTTTCATGTGAAACCTTCATAAGAGTGTATATCAATAATACCTTAATAAAAAAATGCCCTAAAAAAATAGACCTGTTGAGTCAGAATCTCAGCCTGGGACCCATGCATCTATAATTTTTTAAAGATTCCAAGTGATTCCAGTATATTGCCAGAGTTTAGAACCACTATTCTAGACCAAAGAATAACAAACTTTTCTGTAAAAGACCAGATAGTAAATATTTTAGACATTGTAGGCATATCTTTTTTTTGTTGTGTGTATTCTCAATGCTACAAACCTTTAAAAATGTAAAAACCGTTATTAGCTCACAGGCTACATCTCCTGTAGACTGTCAGCTCCCTGAAAGCTATAACCACATCAGATTTGCTTACTACTACATTCCTGGGACCTAGCACAATATCTGCAAAGAATTGATACTCAGTAAATATTTGTTGATTGTCTGGCTCAGCTCTGTTAGGAAACCTTTCCTGACTTCACAAACCACCCCAAGTAGAATTTCTTCATCAGTGTCTGATAGCATCGTGCATATTTCCTTTTTTATAGTACTTATGCACAATATATTGTAGGTAAGTATCAAATATCTTTCTCAGGGATACTGTTTTAATCATCCTTGAATCCTAGGGATCAAAGAGCGCCTGATACATATTAGCTGTGTGTTATTTTGTTAAATTAAATGCTAGGTTGAGTCTCCAGGTAAAATAAAAAGTGCTTTGAAATAAACAGAAAAAAGTGCTAAATAAACATGATTTAATGATAGTGAGGCAGCCATCAACCATAGGTAGCTGTAAAGATATCATGGTTTTGAGTACTTGGTTTATATTTGACCTATTTAAAAACTGTACTGTTACCTTAGGTTAGGCAATGGTTAGATATGACACTAAGAACACAAATGACAAAAGAAAAAATAGATAGACATCAAAATTAAAAATGTTCATGCAACAAATGATACCATCAAGACAGTGAAAAGACAACCTACAGAATGGAAGAAAAACATTTTCAAATCACATGTATGATAAAGGAATTGTATTTAGAATATATAAAGAACTCTTATAATTCAATAAGAAAAAGAAAAATAACCCAGTTAAAAAATGGGCAAAGGATCTTAATAGACATTTCTCCAAGGAAGACATAAATAACTAATAACCACAAGCAAAGATGCTCACCATCACATCATTAGTCATTAGGAAAATACAAATTGAAACCACAATATGTAACTTCATACCCACAGGATGGCTGTAATAAAAAACCAGTGTTGGTGAAGATGCAGTGATATTAGAACTTTCATACACTGCTGGTGGGAATGTAAAATGGTGTAGCCATTCTAGGAATTAGTATGGCAACTCCTTAAAAAGTTAAATATAGAGCTACTTTATATCCCAGCAATTCTATTCCTTGATGTATGCCCAAAAGATCTGAAAACATATGTTCACAGAAAAGCTTGTACACAAATGTTCAAGGCAGCATTATTCATAGTAGTCAATAAGTGTAAACAATCCAAATGTTCATAAACTAATGAAGCGATAAACAAATGGTGTTACAGCTATACAATGGGATATTATTTAGCCATGAAAAAGAATGACATACTGATACATTTTATGACATGGTTGAATCTTGAAAACATTATCCTATGTGAAAGAAGCCAGAGAGAAAAGACTATGTGATTCCATTCAAAAAACTCTGAGTCCATTAATATTAAATGTCCTGAATAGGCAAGTCCATCAAGACCTACTGGTCTCAGAAAGGAGATAAGTAGTTGCTTAGGACTGGGAAGGGGTTTTGAAGAGAAACAGGGAATGACTGCTAATGAGTACAGGATTTCTTTTAGGGGAAAATGAAAATATTCTGGAATTAGATGGTTGCACAGTCCTGTGAATATACTAAAAAACACTGAGATATACACTTTAAAAGGTGAACTTTATGGTATGTGAATCATATATCAAGAAAGATGTTATAAAAATTATGCTGCTTATTTAAGCTTGTATTTCCTCTATAATAATTTATTTTTCATTTTTGTTTTTTTAAAAACCATATATACTAACTGACCAAATAGTAATGCAAATTTATCTTCTTTTTTAAATGAAATACTGTAGTTAGTTCATAGTTTTACAATACTGTTTGCATATGAAAATGATTCCAATTTTGGTTAAAATGATTCCACTATCCAGTTATAGTTGTTAAGTAAGCCAGAAAAATGGCCAGGTTCAGTATTCCTCCATTCTTCCTTCAGGGCAGTTTTCTATCACACTGCACTATGATGGTTGATACCCTTAACTCTCCTACTAGGCTCTGAGCTCCTTTAGGAGATAAATAAAACCTCATTATTTTTGTATTCATAGGGCCTAGCTCAGTGCCTGAAGCATCACAGCCATTCACTAGATATCTGTTGAATGACTGAATGAATAAGTGATGAATTATAAGCTCTTAGTCAGTGAAAATTTGCCAGTGTATCAGTTCTCTTTTCTTCAGGAATAACAATCACTAATACTTCCTGATTCACATGAACTCTGCCAGTCATCCAAAAGTCATAGCAACATAAAGGTAGGCAAATTTTGCAGAAAATAGTCAATTGGAATATACATAAGGCTGTCTAAATGCCTTAAAATTTCAAATAATAAATATTAGCTTCCTAAATAGCTTAAAGTAGAAATCCCTTTCTTCCCTTTTCAAAATGCACAGCTCATGTGGTATAAAGTGTTAAGCTGTTAAAGTTACTAAATGAGTGGGTAATTTGGAAGTTAAGAAAGAGAGAGAGAGATCGTGGCGCATAGCACATATAAGGTAAGAAATGCTGAACCCCACTGGGATTTGAAGTTTAACCTTTGGTCATTTAGATTTGTTTTTTTCTCTTTGATATAATCAGATACAAGCCATGGTCCATGCCCTAAATGGATATAGAGTCTAGTCAGTTGTCAGGGAGTCTTTCATTCAGTTTGTTGAGCACCCACTATGTGCTAGGCTCTGTTCTAGGACCTGGGGATATAGCAGTTAAGAGAAGTAGCCAAAAAGTCTCTACTTCACAGAAGTTTCATATCTGACTGCACCTCATAGTTTGCCTCCTCCATCTAACCCTCATTAAAAAAATGTTCTCTCTCTCTATCCAGCAGGCTTCCAAGCAGAGTCCCAAATATTTAAGCCCTTTAGTGATCAGGAACTGGTAATATTCCATGAGAAAAGACAGTTATCCTTTTGAGACAAGATCCCTTTTTCCCTTAATAGTATGAACATAGAATTGGATAATTTGTTGAACTAAATACTAATGAATAAGCATTTGTTTAAGGAACATTTTCTTTCTCCATTGGTCTCTCCCTCCTAGGAAATATGGCTGATCTGTCATCCACCTGGATGGTGAACTCTGCCATTGCTCTGGTTTCATGGACTGACAACTAACTGTAACCCTGGAATCATTTTCATAAAGATTGGTGACATGGAGCTTCCAGCATACTCTCTTTTGATTATTCTTGTGGCTGTTCTCCTAACTCCAGGGAAGGCTGTATAAATGAAGATGATGAAGAAATACCATCTCCACCATCCTTTTCAGTCTAACACGCTAAATTAGAGGTAAAATATAGGAATATGTGGAAAAGGTAGTGCAGGTGTTGCAAGTTGGTTAGCATGTCAGGTAAAACACACACACGCAATCATCTCTGATGGTTAAAGTGAAACTATGATGCTATTGTCACTTGTTACACAGAACTGGTGATTTTTCTTATTTCCAATATTTTATTATGAAAATGTTCAAAGATACAGAGGTGAAAGATTTTACAGTGAACCTCCATATTCCTGCCGCCTGTAATTCTATAATTAACATTTTATTTTACTTGCTTTATCACACATTCCTCCATCTATCCATCCCTCTATCCATCCACCAATCTAGAATTGAGGATTTAAAGTACTTTTTGCAGGCTTACTCAAGGGATCAGATACACAAATAGATTGTCTGATTGCTAGACCCTTGCCCTATGCTTTGCCTTGAATTTAATCTCATTTGCCAAATTGAATTTAGTTTTCAAATACTGATAGCTCTGTAAAAACTAATCTTTTCTACATAAGCTCCTGTCTAATTAAAGGGGATTAACCAGGGTATAGGCTTTTAATGATTTATTTATTTGAACATTCTTGTAATTGCTCAGTATGTGTTCAGTAACTCAGATAAAAAATGAATTTTATTCATCTTAATAAGACATGTTTATAATAAAAACTCTATTAAATGTCATTCCTAATCCCCAGACTCTCTTGATTTAATCCAGGAAGGTTCTTTTGCTGCCATCATCTTTTTTGTGGACTGTACATGTTAAATTAATTATAAGATTTAAAACATGATTATCTCTACTAATATTTGGCTTAATCTTTGTCCTTTTCACCTTTCAATTTTCTTTTGTACAGTCAGTCTCATTCGCCTCAGTAATATTGAGTGTGAAAGGCATAACAGAAAGTATTAAATACGGAAAACCTTAAAAAATATTATCAACTTTACATCCTAAAACATACTTCTGATTTATAACACAGTGAACTTAAAATTTATGTGTAAAAGTAATCAGGGAAATTGTATGGGCTTAGAGCATCTCTGTTCCCTTAAATAATAGCATAGTTTAAAAAAATAAAAATAAATAAGCAAATGGGTTGAGCAAAAGACTTTTCCCAGGAGAATTTAGACCTTTAGTTGTGGGGTATTTTGTTTCCCATTGTAATGAATCCATATCTCCATAGCAGAGCTAACTATTCAATGTATCAGAAAAATAATAAAAAACCATCTCGGTGAACATGTCTCAGACTTTCCAAAGTGCTCCTTGAGAGCAATAACTGTATCTTGTTCACTACTGTATACCCAGGCCCTAGCACATGGAGGTATATTGTATGTCATCGGTAAACATTCTTTTTTTTCTTTTTTTTTTATTAAGGTATTATTGATATACACTCTTATGAAGGTTTCACATGAAAAAACACTGTGGTTACTACATTTACCCATATTATCAAGTCCCCACTCATACCTCAATTCAGTCACTGTCCATCAGTGTAGTAAGATGCCACAGATTCACTGTTTGCCTTCTCTGTGCTACACTGTTTTACCCGTGATTCCCCACACCATGTGTACTAAACATAATACCCCACAATCCCCTTCTCCCACCCTCCCACAGCTCTCCCCTTTGGTAACCACTAGATCCTTCTTGGAGTCTCTGAGTCTGCTACTATTTTGTTCCTTCAGTTTTGCTTCGTTGTTATACTCCACAAATGAGGGAAATCATTTGGCACTTGTCTTTCTCCGCCTGGCTTATTTCACTGAGCATAATACCCTCTAGCTCCATCCATGTTGTTGCAAATGGCAAGATTTATTTCCTTCTTATGGCTGAATAGTATTCCATTGTGTATATGTACCACCTCTTCTTTATCCATTCATCTACTGATGGACACTTAGGTTGCTTCCATATCTTGGCTATTGTAAAAAGTGCTGCAGTAAACATAGGGGTGCATATGTCTTTTTGAATATGAGAAGTTGTATTTTTGGGGTAAATTCCAAGGAGTGGGATTGCTGGGTCAAATGGTATTTGTATTTTAGTTTTTTGAGGAACCTCCATATTGCTTTCCACAATGGTTGAACTAGCTTACATTCCCACCACCAGTGTAGGAGGGTTCCCCTTTCTCCACATCTTCGCCAGCATTTGTTGTTCTTAGTCTTTTGGATGGTGGCCATCCTTACTGGTGTGAGGTGATATCTCATTGTGGTTTTAATTTGCATTTCCCTGATGATTAGTGATGTGGAGCATCTTTTCATGTGTCTGTTGGCCATCTGAATTTCTTCTTTGGAGAACTGTCTTTTCATATCCTCTGCCCATTTTTTAATTGGGTTATTTGCTTTTTTGGTGTTGAGGCGTGTAAGTTCTTTATATATTTTGGATGTTAACCCCTTGTTGGAGATATCATTTACAAATATATTCTCCCATACTGTAGGATGCCTTTTTATTCTGTTGATGGTGTCCTTTGCCATACAGAAACTTTTTGGTTTGATGTAGTCCCATGAGTTCATTTTTGCTTTTGTTTCCCTTGCTCAAGGAGATGCTTTCAGGAAGAAGTCGCTCATGCTTTATATTCAGGAGATTTTTGCCTATGTTGTCTTCTAAGAGTTTTATGGTTTCGTAACTTACATTCAGGTCCTTGATCCATTTCGAGTTTCTTTTGTGTATGGGGTTAAACAATAATCCAGTTTCATTCTCTTTCATGTAACTGTCCAGTTTTACCAACACCGGCTGTTGAAGTAAGCTCTGTGCAATCCTTGCCCCTTTAGCAGCCCTCTTGCTAAGGGCTTCTTTGTTAGGAAGTCTCTCAGACTGCCTGCCTTTCTTTTGTCCCAGAGCAGCTGGGTATGGATCCCTGCTTTCACAAGCATCTGGAATCTCAGTCTCTCCAAGAATTCTGCCTGTCTTAGCTTTGCAACCCCCTAATTATGAGAGTATCATGCAAGCACCATGAAATGTAGGTTTGTGCTCCCAGAACAGATCTGCAGAGTTAAGTATTCAGCAGTCCCACATCTCCACTCCCTCCCTGCTCCGTTCCTGTTCCTCCTGCTGGTGAGCTGGGGCGGGGTAAGAGCTTGGATCCCGCAGGACCACAGCTTTAGTACTTTACCCTTTTCTGTGAGGGCTGCTCTTGTCTCCGGGTGTATGCAGTTTGTTGCAGTCCTCTTTCATGTTGCTCTTTCAAGAGTAGTTGTATTTGTTATATTTTCGTATTATATGCGGTTTTAGGAGGCAGCCTCTGTCTCACCTCTCATGCCGCCATCTTTAATCCTCTCTCAATAAACATTCTTTGAATATGTTTGAATAAACAGAAAAATGTGATCCCTTCATATTCAGATTTTTGAATGTGGAGCAAATTCGTCCATAATGACTCTATAGCTCTAGATATGGGCTCTGGAAACCAGAGCACATGGATTTAAAATTTGGCCCACTACCTGTTTCTGTAAATAAAGTTTTCTTGGAACACAGCCATGGTCATTTCTCTACATATTGTCTATGGATGCTTTCATGCTACAACAGCAGAGTTGAGTAGTTGTAAAAGACACTATATGACCCACAAAGCTGCAGTATTTACTATCTGTCCCTTTATAGAAAGTGTTTTCCAAATCTCCCCTAGGAGGTATGTTTAGGCAAAATTGAAGGGGAGCATTAGAGAAATGCAAATCAAAAAAACCACAGTGAGATACCACTTCAAACCCTCTAGGATGCCCATAATTTTTTTGAAAATCAAAGTAACAAATGTTGGCAGGAATGTGGAGAAATCAGAACCCTAGTACATTGCTGGTATGGATGCAAACTGGTGAGTGCTGTGGAAAACAGTTCGGTGGGTTCTCATAAAGTTAAACAGAATTACTATATAACCCAGCAATCCGTCTTCTAGGTGCATATCCAAAGGAATTGAAAGCAGGGACTCAAACATATGTGTGTGCCAATATTCTTTGCAGTATTATTTACAATAGCCAAAATGTGGAAACAGCCTGTGATACTGTCATGTATAGTGAAAATATATTTGGTCTTCATCCCTTTTTCTGGCACAGAGCTCCTAAAACTCTTAGAATTTCTTAATGGAAGCTACAGGGGTGTTCTTTGCTATGTTACTGATGCGACTTTTGGACTGCTTCTAAGGTTGGGGCCTAGTTGTCCAGAAAAACCAACTCTATGATGAGAGGGTTAGAACTTACAGTCCCACCTGCTGACCTCCAGGGAGGGGAGAGGGCCTGGAGGTTGAAACAACTACCAATGGCCAGTGATTTAATCAATCACACCTATGTAATGAAGCCTCCATAAAAACCCAAAAGGACAGGGTTTGGAGAGCTTCCAGGTTGGTGATCATGTGGAGGTGCAGGGAGTGGTGTGCCAGGAGAGGGCATGGAAGCTCCATGACCCTTCCCACATACCTTGACCTACATATCCCTTCCATCTGGCTGTTCTTCTATATCCTTAGTCATATCCTTTAAAAAAAATTGGTAAAGACGTTTCCCTGAGTTTTGTGAGATGCTCTAGCAAATTAACTGAACCTGAGGAGGGGGTCATGGGAACTTCTATTTTTCAGCTAAACTGGACAGAAGTTGTGAGTAAGCTGGGGACATACTACTTGCAATTGGCATCTGAAGTAGGGTGGGAGCAGTCTTGTGTGACTGAGCCCTTAACCTGTGGGTTCTGAACCTACTAACCAGTAGGACACCCACCTTCTGTGGGTAGAAAAACCCACACACATTTGGTGACCAGAAGTGTCAGAAGCAGTGTTCTGTGTGCCTAGTAAAGGAGATCCAGAGGAGGGAAACACAGGAGATGGAAGACAGGTTTTTCCTTTACACAACTTAAATGTCTATCAACAGATGAATTAAAAAGGAAAATACGGTATATTCATACAGTTGAGTAATATTTAGCCATGAAAAGGAATGAAGTTCTGACACATGCTGCAACAGGGATGAACCTTAATGTTAATGCTCAGTGAAAGAAGTCAAACACAAAAGGACAAATGTGTAAGCCTACTTAGATGAAATATCTAGATTAGGCAAATTCATAGAAATAGAAAGTAGATGAAAGGTCATAGTGGCTGGGAGGAGGAGGATTGGGAAATTATTGCTTAATAGTTTTAGAGTTTCTTTTTAGGGTGATTAAGAAGTTTTGGAATAGTGATGATTGCGTGAGTGTAATTAATGCCACTGAGTTGTAAAATTAAAGTGGTAAGTTATATATTTTGGCCACAATTTAAAAAACTTAATGTAATATACCATTAAACATTGAATTGTATGCTTTAAGTGGGTGAATTAAATCTCAATAGGCTGTTAAAACAAAAAAAACTAAAGCATGGAGGAATAATGAGTGCTTGGTCTTCTAGAAACTCAAATAAGTCTCAGATCACTCAAATCACATGATTTATTAAATCAGTTTAATATTTACAGTAAGAAGTAGAGGAGAGAAATGGAGTATGTTAACACACTTAGGAAAGGAAGCCAGCAGGCTGAACCCCACCTGGGTTATGCAATGTTTATATGTCGTGTTTCTCTTGCTCACATCAGCTTTTCCCACCAATGGTGTGGTTAGGAGGACGAGAGATGAGTTTTGAGCTAAAGGGCTTTGTGGATGAAAGAAGCCTGAAGCCAATTGTACACACGTACTCTACTGGAGAGTTGTAGGGGCATGTGTGCTTGTCCACAGCTGAAACTTACATAGCCCAATGGGAAGCTAGGGATTTTTATTCTTCATTTCCTGGCCAGAGGATACACAGGCCCAGAATAGGTGTCACTCATGGGTGGCTGACTTAGGTCCTTGTGAATTTTGAGGGCCTCCTATATTTACTGCACCATGAATATTAGGTGCCTCAGGGGCCTGATGTATATATTTAGTGTATCATGACTATTAGGTCCCTTTTGTGTCTCATGAATATTTAGTGCCTACTTTGTTTTTCTCTCCCTTCTGATTTATATTCTGCACATATGTACTCTAGGTCTAAAATGTCTCATGGGTTTCTGTGGATAAAGTGAAGGTTCCTGTGGCCAGGATTATCACCTGGCCCTGGTTAGCTAGTTCACTACACGTGTGGGCAATACATTGTTATTGACTCTATATAAAGAGCTCTGCCCAGAACTCTGGGCAACGCAGTGGCACGGCTGCAAGGCTGCAGGAGAGTAGAGGCTGGAGTAGTGGCAGCGCCGAGGACAGAGACTGAGACGGCTGTGTGGGTAGAGAGGCCTGTTTTGCTAATAGGTTAGAGCCCCGGGGCAAATTCACTATGGATTCAATGTGACCAAAGAAATGACAGTAGAACCGTCTTGGGGCACTACATAACGTATTGGCCACACGTGTGTAGTGAACCAACTTTATTTCCACGGGGGGCATGTCAATCACTAAAATCCCATCGACTCAGAGTGAGTCTGCATGCAGCAAGCTGGTCTCTGCCTCTGAGCCTCTCTACCCTCACAGCTGTCCTAGGGCAGAACTGAATAGTCTCAGTCAATACAGCAAATGCATATTACAATTAGTTTGCAACATCCCCAGTTTACAAAGATACAGGACAACAGCCAGGCTACAGCTACACCTGTGAAAACTCAGCGCCTCACGAAGCAGGTAAGCTACAAAGCCGCGACCCGGTGGGACCCGAGCACTCCCCCCACCCCAGCTCACAGGCGGGAGGAAAAGATTCAGAGAGGGGAGGGAGTGGAAGCACAGGCCCGCCAAAGAACTGGCCATGGTGATCTGCGCCTGGAGCACTGACACACATCGCTTGGTGTATCGGAGATTAGAGAAACAGAAGTGCAGGATCCGACACAGCAGGTTACCTCAGCTGGCTCCCCAGGACAAAAGGAAAGCGGGCGCTTTTTTAAAGTCTTAAAGAGACAAGGGCCCAACAGCGCAACAAAATCGTCGCAGCACACTAAGCCCAGCAGGCTGGGAGTCTTGGGGAATTTTGGACCCCTTGGCTGGCTGCCGGGCAAAGCAGCCACGCCCAGGCTTCCCACAGAGATCAGCAGCCTCCCATTTGTTCCCTCCTGGGCCAGCACCCCAGACGGAGCTGCCCCGCTGCGGAACAGCGGATGAGTGGCCCCGCCCACAGCAACCTCACAGAGTATACTCCCGGTGGGCACGCAGCTAAGCGGGAAGAGCCCCAGAACCATTTCCAGAAGGCACCAAGGGGAACAGAACGCACCCAGTGTAACTGCAAACCCCCGCAGTACTATAGGCTAGGCTTAGGGCAACCCTGCACACAGGCAGTCAGGGGATTATCCCAGACACTGCCTCCTGGTGTGCAGGAAAACAGCTCAGGCCTAGGAGAAGGGCAAGGAGAAAATAAACAGGAAGAGACTTTACTCTCCCAGCTGACACACGTGGCACCTACCAGCGACCACTTCTATCACCGTGAAAACACGGAGGAATATGGTCCAGACAAGGATCACACAGACAACCCCAGAGAGGGAGCCTGTCAGGATGGACATGCACAATCTTCCTGAAAAAAAATTCAGAATAAAAGTCATAACCATACTGATGGATCTACAGAGAAATATGCAAGAGCTAAGGGAGGAAGTGAGGGAAGTGAGGAAAGACAATGCAGAAATGAGACAAGCCATCGACGGGCTTAGCAGCAGACAGGAAGAGATTCAAAAGACTGTTAATGGAATAGAAATCAGAGAACAGGAATACAGAGAAGCTGAGGCAGAGAGAGATAAAAGGATTTCTAGGAATGAAAGAATATTAAGAGAACTGTGTGACCAATCCAAATGGAACAATATTTGCATTATAGGAGTACCAGAAGAAGAAGAGAGAGAAAAAGGGATAGAAAGTGTCTTTGAAGAAATAATTGCTGAGAACTTCCCCACGCTGGGGAAGAAAAAAGTCTCTCAGAGCATGGAAGCCCACAGATCTCCCAAACAAGGGACCCAAGGAAGACAACACCAAGACACACAATAATTAAAATGGCAAAGATCAAAGATAAGGACAGAGTATTAAAGGCAGCTAGAGAGAGAAAAAAGAACACCTACAAAGGAAAACCCATCAGATTTCTCAACAGAAACCTTACAGGCCAGAAGAGAATGGCATGATATATTTAATGTAATGAAACAGAAGGGCCTCAAACCAAGAATATTGAATCCAGCACGATTATCATTTAAATATGAGGGAGGGATTAAACAATTTCCAGACAAGGAAAGTTGAGAGAGTTTGCCTCCCATAAACCACCTCTACAGGATATCTTAAAGGGACTGCTCTAGATGGAAGCACTCCTAAGGCTAAAGAGATGTCACCAGAGAAAATAAAATCATAGCAAAGAAAGCAGACCATCCAAATACTAACTAAAGGCAAAGAATAAAACACCTAGTATATAAAGAATTGAGGAGGAGGAATAAGAAGGGAGAGAAATAAAGAAACATCAGACAGTGTTTACAATTACTTAACAAGAAAGTTAAGTTAGATTGTTAGATAGTAAAGAAGCAACCCTTGAACCGTGGTAACCACGAATCTAAAGCCAGCAATGGCAATAAGTACATATCTATCAATAATCACCCTAAATGTAAATGGACTGAATGCACCAATGAAAAGACACAGAGTAACAGAATGGATAAAAAAGCAAGACCCATCTATATGCTGCCTACAAGAAACTCACCTCAAATGCAAAGATATCCCCAGACTAAAAGTGAAGGGATGGAAAAAGATATTTCATGCAAACAGCAAGGAGAAAAAAGCAGGTGTTGCAGTACTTGTATCAGACAAAATAGACTTCAAAACGAAGAAAGTAGCAAGAGATAAAGAAGGACATTACATAATGATAAAGGGGTCAGTCCAACAAGAAGATATAACCATTATAAATATATATGCACCCAACACAGGAGCGCCAGCATATGTGAGACAAATACTAACAGAATTAAAGGAGGAAATAGACAGCAATGCATTCATCTTAGGAGACTTCAACACACCACTCACTCCAGAGGACAGATCTACCAGACAGAAAATAAGTAAAGACACAGAGGCACTGAACAACACACTAGAACAGATGGACCTAACAGACATCTACAGAACTCTACACCCAAAAGCAACAGGATACACATTCTTCTCAAGTGCACATGGAACATTTTCCAGAATAGACCACATACTAGGCCACAAAAAGAACCTCAGTAAATTCAAAAATACTGAAATTCTACCAACCAACTTCTCAGATCACAAAGGTGTAAAACTAGAAATAAATTGTACAAAGAAAACAAAAAGGCTCACAGATACATGCAGGCTTAACAGCATGCTCCTAACTAATCAATGGATAAATGACCAAATTAAAACAGAGATCAAACAGTATATGGAGACTAATGACAACAATAAAACAAAGCTGCACTTCTGTGGGATGCAGCAAAGGCAGTTCTAAGAGGAAAGTATATTGCAATCCAGGCCTATTTAAAGAAAGAAGAACAATCCCAAATGAATAGTCTAAAGACACAATTATGGAAACTGGAAAAAGAAGAACAAATGAGGCCCAAAGTCACCAGGAGGGACATAATAAAGATCAGAGAAGAAATAAATAAAATTGAGAAGAATAAAACAATAGAAAAAAATCAATGAAACCAAGAGCTGGTTCTTTGAAAAAATAAACAAAATAGATAAACCCCTAGCCAGACTTATAAGAGAAAAAGAGAATCTACACACATAAACAGAATCAGAAATGAGAAAGGAAAAATCCTGACGGACCCCACAGAAATACAAAGAATTATAAGAGAATACTATAAATATCTATATGCTAACAAGCTGGAAAACCTAGAAGAAATGGATAACTTCTTAGAAAAATACAACCTTCCAAGACTGACCAAGCAAGAAACAGAAAACCTAAACAGACCAATCACCAGCAACGAAATTGAATTGGTAATCAAAAAACTACCCAAGAACAAAACCCCCGGGCCAGATGGATTCACCTCTGAATTTTACCAGACATATAGAGAAGAAATAATACCCATTCTCCTTAAAGTCTTCCAAGAAATAGAAGAGGAGGGAATACTTCCAAACTCATTCTATGAAGCCAGCATCACTCTAATATCAAAACCTGGCAAAGACCTCACCAAAAAAAATTGCAGACCAATATCCCTGATGAACGTAGATGCAAAAATACTCAACAAAATATTAGCAAACCGAATTCAAAAATACATCAAGAGGATCATACACCATGATCAAGTGGGATTCATCCCAGGGATGCAAGGATGGTACAACATTCGAAAATCCATCAACATCATCCACCACATCAACAAAAAGAAGAACAAAAACCACGTGATCATCTCCATAGATGCTGAAAAAGCATTTGACAAAATTCAGCATCCATTCCTGATTAAAACTCTCAACAAAACGGGTATAGAGGGCAAGTACCTCAACATCATAAAGGCTATATATGACAAACCCACAGCTAACATCATACTTAACGGCGAGACGCTGAAAGCTTTTCATCTAAGGTCGGGAACAAGACAGGGATGCCCACTCTCTCCACTGTTATTCAACATAGTACTGGAGGTCCTAGCCACGGCAATCAGACAAAACAAAGACATACAAGGCATCCAGATTGGTAAAGAAGAAGTCAAATTGTCACTATTTGCAGATGACATGATACTGTACATAAAAAACCCTAAAGACTCCACTCCAAAACTACTAGAACTAATATCTGAATTCAGCAAAGTTGCAAGATACAAAATTAACACACAGAAATCTGTTGCTTTCTTATACACTAATGATGAACTAACAGAAAAGAGAAATCAGAAAAATAATTCCATTCACAATTGCATCAAAAAGAATAAAATACCTAGGAATAAACCTAACGAAGGAAGTGAAAGACCTATACCCTGAAAACTACAAGACACTCCTAAGAGAAATTAAAGACACTAACAAATGGAAATGCATCCCATGCTCTTGGCTAGGAAGAATAAATATTGTCAAAATGGCTATACTACCTAAAGTAATCTACAGATTCCACACAATCCCTATCAAAGTACCAATAGTATTCCTCAGTGAACTGGAACAAATAGTTCTAAAATTTATATGGAACCACAAAAGACCCTGAATAGCCAAAACAATCCTGAGAAGGAGGAATAAAACAGGGAATTACGCTCCCTGACATCAAGCTCTGCTGCAAAGCCACAGTAATTAAGACAATTTGGTATTGGCACAAGAACAGACCCACAGACCAGTGGAACAGAATAGAAAATCCAGACATTAGCCCAAACATATACAGTCAATTAATATATGATAAAGGAGTCTTGGATATATAATGGGGAGATGCCTCTTCAGCAGCTGGTGTTGGCAAAACTGGACATCTACATGTAAGAGAATGAAACTGGACTACTGTCTAACCCCATACAAAAACGTAAACTCAAAATGGATCAAAGACCTGAATGTAAGTCATGAAACCATAAAGCTCTTAGAAAAAAACATAGGCAAAAATCTCTTGGACATAAACATGAGCTACTTCTTCATGAACATATCTCCCCGGGCAAGGGAAACAAAAGCAAAAATGAACAAGTGGGACTATATCAAGCTGAAAAGCTTCTGTACAGCAAAGGACACCATCAATACAACAAAAAGGCATCCTACAGTATGGGAGAATATATTCGTAAATGACATATCCAATAAGTGGTTGACATCCAAAATATATAGAGAGCTCACGCACCTTAACAAACAGAAAGCAAATAATCCAATTAAGAAATGGGCAGAGGACATGAATAGACACTTCTCCAAAGAAGAAATTCATATGGCCAACAGGCACATGAAAAGATGCTCCACATCACTAATCATCAGAGAAATGCAAATTAAAACCACAATGAGATGTCACCTCACACCTGTAAGGATGGCCAACATCCAAAACACAAACAACAACAAATGTTGGCGAGGATGTGGAGAAAGGGGAACCCTCCTACACTGCTGGTGGGAATGCAAATTAGTTCAACCATTGTGGAAAGCAGTATAGAGGTTCCTCAAAAAACGCAAAATAGAAATATCATTTGACCCAAGAATCCCACTCCTAGGAATTTACCCTAAGAATGCAGCAGCCCAGTTTCAAAAAGACAGATGCACCCCTATGTTTATTGCAGCACTATTTACAATAGCGAAGAAATGGAAGCAACCTAAGTGTCCATCAGTAGATGAATGGATAAAGAAGATGTGGTACATATACATAATGGAATATTATTTAGCCATAAGAAGAAAACAAATCCTACCATTTGCAACAACATGGATGGAGCTAGAGGGTATTATGCTCAGTGAAATAAGCCAAGCCAAAAAAGACAAGTATCAAATGATTTCACTCATATGTGGAGCATAAGAGCAAAGAAAAAAAAAACTGACAGAAAAAAAACAGTAGCAGACTCACAGAACCCCAGAATGGACTAATAGTTACCAAAGGGAAAGGGACTGGGGAAGATGTGTGGAAAGGGAGAGACAAGGGGGGAAAAGGGGCATTTCGATTAGCGGACGTAATGTTGGGGGGGCACGGGGAGAGCTGTAGAACTCAGAGAAGACAAGTAGTGATTCTATAGCATCTCACTACGCTGATGGACAGTGACTGTAATGGGGTAGGTGGGGGGGACCTGATGAAGTGGGGAGTTTAGTAACCATTATGTTGCACATGTAATTGTAGATTAATGATACCAAAATAAAAATTAAAAAATAAACAACCATCAAGAGGGAAAAAATAAATAAAAAGTGTCTAAGGAGGGTATCATAAGAGAAGTTCAAAGTGCTATGGAAGCTCATTGGAGAGAACTTTATAGAAACGCATCATGGATGCATCATCTGACATGACCTAAGAACAATGAAAGGATAATTGCAAGCAGAACCCAGAAGAAATGTTAGGTTATTTGTAATTTAAAACACTTTAGCATAGACAGTATGACATTGTCTGCATTAGTTGAAGTTACAAGCCAGGTACAACTCGTATTCTGTTTAGGAGTTCACATTCCAGAGAACCAACTATCATTTTAATTATGGGGCATCTACCCCTAAAGTGGCTACTACAGGTGCTTCCTTTACTTATAGCTACACGGTCTGTAGCAATACCAGGTACTTCACTAATTAGCACTGTGAATGTTGGAAGTTGGTTTTTACTGGTGAAATTTGTGACTTGTTAATTAGCATAAAGATGTTACAAATGAGTTGTCATTGTTGAAATTAAAGGTACTCAAAATATGTGGATTGGCTGAAGTATTTTGAATACACATCTCATTCTTATATGAGTCAGGTAAAACAGTATCTAGTGAAGCCCCTGGTCTTTACCATTAGGAATACCAGGACTCAAATCTAAATGTGGTTCAGTGTCCAGCCTTTGGTTTGGAGGATTGCTGGCTGCCACATGTAGACTATAGGCTAATAGGATTCTGCATCTGGAATGTAATCACATTTTGTATTTTTAGTAGATTTTGTTGATTGAGAAAACATGTATGTGCATATAGATTCTAGAATCACTTGCAGTAACCTCATAGGGTCACAGAGGTCCCTAGTCTACTGTTTGGAAATTACTGTTGTACATATCGTAAGAAGGGCAGGTTTACATCATTGCAGTGTATCTTAGGAAGATTAATCTGACTTTGGAATGTGGGATGAATTGAATGGGGGAAAGAATATTCCAGGTGAAAAGTAGTAAAAGCATGGTAACTGAGAATGGAGTAGAGAGGTTAGATCGGAGAGGCATGGCAGAGGAAGAATACGCATGGCTCAACAAGTAAGTAAATGTAGGGAGCCAACGGAGGATGGATGATATTTATAACAGGTATGTATGTAGAGCTTATATGCCAGGCATAGTCTATGTAGTTTGTATATATTAACTCATTTATTCCTCTCAGATACCCTGTAAGTTAGACATTTTGCAGATGAAGAAAGTATTGAGAGTATAAGCACCCTGCCTAAGGTCAGTGAGTTAGAATTTGAACCCAGGCAGTCTGGCTAGAAAATCCTAATCATTCAACCATATTGCTTCAAAGAATTAAATATAACCCCAAAGTTTTGAGCCCCTATTATTAGGAGAATGGTGAGGTCAGTAACTGAAACAGAGAAATCAGAAGTATTTGGGGAAGGAGAGAAACACATACAGCATATATGTGCATACGTATTGGTCAGACATTCTACTGTGTTTATTTATTCTTTGAGTTTTATTAAGATATAACTGACATACAGCATTGTGTAAATTTAAGGTGTACATCATAATGGCTTGACATACATATATTGTGAAATGATTGCCACAATAAATTTGGTTAACATCCCATCCCCACACATAGTTAAAAAAATGTTTTTTCCTTTCAATTTTAACTATTTGAATTTACTCTCTTAACAACTTTAAAATAAATGTACCATACAGCAGTGTAATTATAGTCATCATGTTGTACATTCCATCCCCAGAACTTAATTATCTTAGAACTGGAAGTTTGAATCTTTTGATCACCTTCATCCAATTCCCCCAGCCCCCACCCCCACCTCTGGCAACCACAAATATGGTACCTTCTATGAGTTTGCTTTTTTTTAGATTCCACATATAAATGAGATCATGAAGTATTTGTCTTTCTCTGACTTATTTCACTTAGCATAATACTGTCAAGGTCCATACATGTTGTCATCAATGGTAAAATTTCCTTCTAATTTATGGCTGAAGAGTATCCATTATATATATGTATGTATCTCTCTCATCTTCTTTATCCATTCAGGTCAGATAATTTAGTGTAATATAACTAAAAAATTTAGAATTCAAAAGTGCCGAGAATGGATAATACTTTTAAGTTTCTATTAACTCATACAAAGCATACATCAAATGAGTCATTCTTGTGCAAGCTAAGTGGCAAAAATCAGAGAATGACAGAATGTTGATGGAAACCAGAATGTCACCCCAAATTATGCCTCTTTGACATAAAATTATGTTGAACTGAAGGCAATTAAGAAGATGTAAATGCTGACAAAGCTCCCCCTTTTCTGTGTGAAGGCAGGAAATAAATTCTCCATTTGCTGGATACAGATTCTAATTAGCCCAGAGATGGCACCAGAAAAATCTGTATAAACAAACCTTGTTAAACTAACTCTTATCTTCCTAGTTATTTCTTCATCATTAACTACCTTAGCCCAAACTCCTTTGCTTTGTCAATTCTTCACAAATTTATTGTTAGTTTGTCAAAACTTTCTGTTTCAGTCACTTCTTTAGGTTTTCATTCTCTTTGAAGGCTCTTGTGTACATGTAAAAATTTAATAGAACTTGTATGCTTTTCCTTTGTTAATCTATCTTTGTCAGTTTAATTTTCAGACCCAACCAGGGACCCTAAGAGGGTCAAGGAAAACTTTTTCCTCGTCTAAAATTTTTAGGCAGGAAAATAGATATGAGCATGTTAGGAAGAGAATAAGGCCATAAAGCCCACTAGAAGGGACTCAAAATTTTAACCAGTTAAAACCGGAAAGCCAGGAAAGACTCAGAGTTAATAAGTTGATCAGTCAAAGCTCAAAAGGCCAGGAGCAACTTGGCCTGGAATGTTTAAATATTCCCCAGAGAAAGAGAAATATATCAGCATAACCCATGTCTTCATGTGTCAATTAGATCATGCCAAAGTAAAATTTACTTTAGCCTGCTAAAAGGCCCAGCTATAAACAGCATAATAAGGACAGGAAGATTCCACCTTAAAGCTAAAATTGCATTTTAAAACTGAAGAAATTAAGTAAGAATCCTAACATATTCTTTAGCAAACAGATAGTAACTTAGCCCACCTTGGAGGCAGGACAGTCTTAATTGATATCCTCCCAAACCAGGAAGCTGCTATCCTGGGAGGGGACCAGAGCAGTACATTTCTTATGTTAATTTTGCAGAATTACCGAGAAAACTGGTAAGAAACTTAATGTCTCATCAAAGATAAACATCTTGAGACCACTTAACAAGTCCACACCTCTAGCCCTTTGTCGCATACCTGAAAAATCCTTAAAAGGGCGAACCCCCAACCTTTCAGTGCACACCTCTCTCTGTAAGTGCGTAACTTTGACTTTTTCCCTATCTTTCAGTGTGCACCTCTCTCTGAGATCGCCCTCACTCTTTAAGTGCGTAGACTTTCTAACCTTTCAGGGCGCCTCTCCTCTCTGAGGTGGCCTACACTTTTTCTCTCTTTAAGTAACTTTAAATAAAACTTACTCTGCTTCACTGCTGTGTCTTTCCCCTTCAGTTCTTTGTTGCAGCTGGGACAAGAACCAAGAAAAATACACAATGCCTCTCCCACAACAATACCACACGGCAATTACTATAAAACAGCAAAGTAAAAATACGTGTATTACTGAGAGGAAACCTTCACTCAGATGTTAAGTCTTACAATATATTGACAATAATTAAGACAGTCGGGTACAGGCAAAAGGATAGACATATAAATCAATGGAACAGAATAAAAACGCAGACATAAATCCACACAAGTATACCCAATTAATTTTTGACAAAAGAACTAAGTCAGTTCAATGAAGGAAGGATAGCCTTTTTAACAAATGGTGCCAAAGCAATTGGACATCTTTAGGCAAAAAAAGATCCTTCACCTAAATTTCATACCATATACAAAAACTAAGTCAAAATGGATTACAGATTTAAGTGTAAAATGTAAAACTATAAAACTTTTAGAAAAAAATCTTTGGAGACTACCATCAGGCAAAGTTCTTAGACTTGACACCAAAAGCATGATCCATAAAGTGAAAAAAACTGATAAATTGGCTCATTAAAATTAAAAATTTTTGCTCTGCAAAAGACCCTGTTAAGATGAATGAAAAGATGAACTACAGAATAGGAGAAAATATTTGCAAACTACATATCTGACAAACAGCTAGTATCTAGAATATGTAGAGAACTTTCAAAAATCAACAGTTAAAAATGGGCAAAATACATGAAGAGACATTTTACTGAAGAAGACACACAGATGGCATTAAGCATATGAAAAGATTTAACGTTAGCCATCAGAGAAATGAAAATTAGCACTACAATGAAATGTCACTACAAAACTATCAGAATGGCTACATGAAAAAAAAAAGTGGTGATAATGCCAAATGCTAATGAGGATGTTGAGAAACTGGATCTCACATACATTGCCAGTAGGAAGGTAAAATGGTACAGTCATTCTGGAAAGCAGTTTGGCAGTTTCTTACAAAAGTAACACAACTTACAACCTAGTAATTATAGTCCTGGGCATTTATCCCAGAAAAATGAAGACTTATGTTCATGCAAAAACCTTTACATGAATGCCCATAACAGCTTTATTCATAGTAGCCAAAAACTTGAAACAGCCCAGATGTCCTTCAAAGCATGAATAGGTAAACAAATCATGGTATGTATACTACATGGAATGCTACTTAGTAATAAAAGAGAATGGACTATTAAAGCACACAACAGTTTGGATGAACCTCAAGGAAATTATGCCGAGTGGAAAAAGCCAGTCTCAAAAAAATAAATAATGCATAATTCCATTTATGTAATATTCATGAAATAGGATAATTATAGAAGTAGGGAACTGATCAGTGGTTGCCAGCCAGGTGTTAGGGATAGGGAGAAGGGGGACAACTGTGGCTATAAAGGGATAACATGAAGGAGCCTTTTGTTGATGATACAGTTGACTATCTCTATGGCTGTGGTGGTTACATGAGGCTACACATGTGATACATTTCCACAGAGCTCCCCTCTGCCCCCACCATATGCAAATTAGTACATGTAAAACTGTTGAAATTCAAATAAGCTCTAGAGATTGTACCAAAGTTAATATCTTGGTTTTGATCATGTATTATAGTGGTATAAGATGTTAACTTTGAGACAGCTGGGGAAAGGGTATATGGGACTTCCCTGTACATTTCTTTTACAACCTCCTGTGAATCTATAATTATTTCAACATGAAAAGTATATTAAAATATAAAATACATTTTATTCGAAATGAAGTGTATGTATATATATGTGCATATATGTGTGTAAAAAATATATATGTATATATGACAGGTGCAAGTGATGATTGTCTTCAATGTGCTAATCATTTATTGCATGCATTCTATGGCCAAGATCCTGGTTAATGCAAAGTTGAATAAATACATTTTCAAAGACATCCATTCCACTAAAGAGAGTCTTCTTGAGAGGTTCCCATCAAAATGTCCTTAATCTTTCAAAGTGAAACTTACCAGCCAGTAACATAAAGCAATTGAAATCTGCTGGCTTCCTGTGAAATAGATTAATTATGAGAACAACATAATTTATTCTTCCCTCCACCATTTCGCTAAACTATTTTTGCTAAAACTACCAAGGATGTCCTAATTTGACAAATGCAAGCCCTGACCTCTCTGCAACATTTCTCCTTATTAACCAGTTTGTCCCTTTTAAAATGCTCTACTTCAGCTTTTGCGACATGTCCTTTTTTCCTAGTTCTCTTCTTGTCTCCCCAGCCATTTTTACTTAGTTTTTTCCCTCATTTTATATGTTCTCCCATAGCTTCAGTAAAAAAATGCCATGCTAATGGTCCTCACATCTCCTTTCCAATATCAAACTTCTTTCTTGAATTTCAAGCCCAAATTATCAACCACTCATTAATTGTGTCCACATGAATGTCCTACAGGAACTTTCCATGTACTTAATTTCCCTCCCCACACATTCCTCCTCCTTACATGGGCCCTACACATAGTAGTTGCTCAATAAATACCCAAGTTAAAATAGAAATATTCTTGATATTTTGAATGACATAATTCTACCATTCTTGAAAATTAGAAACCTCTGTACAGTTCTTGGCTTTTCTCCATCACCCTTAAATCTAGTTAATCACAAAATGCTATTGATTTCACCTCAATGTTCCTTAAATCAAGACTCTCCCAATTCTTATAGCAACTACTACAGTCAGAGTCCTGAACTAGCTCTCACCAGGACTATTGACATAAGCTCCAAACTGGTCCCCACAAATTTGTGCCTACAAGTAAATTACCAGAGATGTCTGAGTGAGAGAGATGTGTGAAAAACTAATAACAATGTGAAATCACAGTCCCCAACTGTGCAGCTTAATTTACCAAAAACACCTTTGGAAGGACAGTTCCTGGTTGCAGAACTGAGACCTTGTGAGAAATATCGAGCTAAGGAAATTGAGCTTGTAAGTGATTCTATGAAAGTTCTTATTATAAACACTGGCTCCTCAAATATCACTAAAACAGCTTGATGGGACAAAACTAGCTTATTCTCTCCACAGTAAGGGGAGCCACTCCCTCAACAGAGCCTTAATATCATCTATAGGTAGAGATGGTGAATTTGGGATATTTATGAAATTTTAAAGTCTGGTTTAAGGTGGGCCTTTGGGAAAGGGGCTTGGTAATGATTAGGTTAAGGGTCATGACACAGTTTAATATTTGTGAATCCAGCAGCCTACCAACGGAGTTTCAGGAGTTTCCCAATGGTTCTCTCAGGAAGTTCCTGGAATGTACAGTAAGTTTATTTTCAACCTTTATCTTTCTGGGACTGAGTTTCCTGGAATAGTAAATTGTGCTGGTAAGGCAGTGGAAAAGTAAAATCATGTTAATATAGACAGTAAGCTGTGTGGGTGTAGATGGTCTCAGTTTTCATATAAAGAAGATAATAAAAAGAAAATAGTAAAGGGATTAAAATACATCTATACATTAAGTTAATAACAGTAGATATTGAACAGTTAATTTCCATTTATTTGTCATATCTTTGTTGTAATCTGACCTAAACTAATTCAGCCTTCACAGTCAGCTTTGATCTTATGTAAATTGAAGACTACAGATCTTCATATGCATAACTTTGCTATTGCATGGCACGTTATAATACATGGAGGCCTTAAACTGAATTACTCCACACATACTTTTATTAGTAAGCAGAAACAAGAAGGTCATACAATCTTTTACAATAAGCTTGAGAAAGTCACTACTCCATCTTTTTGAGCACTTTGACAAGGATCTTGTGTGAAAGTCTCACTCCAAAGCAAATATTCTGACACTAGGCTTAGCTGATCTATTTGGGTCACAGAACAAAATCTTTTCTTATAAGTGTAGGTATGTGTGTGCTGGGGGATGATAGAATCCAGACCTGAGTACCACCTTTCGAATAAGCCCACCCACCATCTCAGAGAGACCTAGGTGTCATCTTACCTAGGCTACAAGCATTCTCCACAGGACACGTCAGTAAGCCACAAGCCCACCTTTCCCCTGACTCCTCCCCTCAAAGAGCTCACCAAAAACCCTGGCATTAAAAAGCCTCTTGACCTGTTAGAGACTCTCTTTCCTTTGTTCTGCTGGCCAGGACAGAGGGGGACCTCTCAGGTTCAGCAATAAACCTGCTTGGACTGTTGAGTTCGCATCTCCTCTTTTCTTTAATCTATCCTGTTTTCTTTCATCTATTCCCTCTATCCCTTTCAGGGGAGGTGTACAGAAAGGAAAGGAGTTCCATATGTAAGGTGTGAAAGACAAGTAAAAAGATTATTTTATTCAGGCCTTTGCAATAGGGAGAATGTTCATTAATGAGGAACATTTAAAGAAAAGGAAGGGAGCCTGAGGTTTTATAGAGGCAGGTAAATAAAGGAGCTCTCCATGAGGCATATAGGAGTCAGAAGGAAGCACATAGATGAGTCTTATCTGGGAATATATGAGAACAGAGTGGTCCTTTGAGGTGAGCTGGAATATAAAGGAGTGAGGAGAATTCTTAACTGTTGTTTGGGGTTCAGAGCATGCTACCTTGACTTATTGAATATTTTAAGCTGAAGGAATTTGAGAAATGGTAGGTCACAAAGGCTCTCTGACATTTTCCTGAAGCAGCTCGTAACACCATCATGTGAGAGGTGCCCAACCCATGACATAAGGAAAGGAACATCCTTCTCTCTGAAACAGATGGAATCTGACTGAACAGGCCTTGCTAAGTTTCCCCCAGTTTACTACCCTTAGCTCTCATATCCTTTTGTCCTATCACATTTTTCTGCTACTTTCCACTCTTCATCAAACCTAGGATAACAACACTTAGGTTTAACTGTTCCTTTTGGGTTTGAAGGCTCCTGTGTCATGTAAAATTTATATTAAATAAATATGTATGTTTTTCTCTTGTTGGTCTGTTTTTTGTTACAGATACCCAACCAAGAACCTAGAAGAGTTGAAAGAAAAATATTTTTTTCCTCCCCTACACTGCCTTCCATGAGCACAGGGCTCAGATAAATTTCAGCATTGTCATAGGCACTCATTAGAAGATGTCAGGTTGTGGAGTTTACTGGTTCTTGTACCCCTTTTTGTGTGAGGGTGGAGCTGCTTGTAGAATATTGCTATTCAATACATATTTTTTTTAATTTTAATGATTACAGCCAGTTGTTTTGAGAATATTTTAGATAGGATGTCTAGGGGAGGCCTCTGAGGAAGTCGTTTTGGAACACAGACCTGAATTTGTTAAGTGAGCAAGCACGCTAAGTGGAAAGGTGTTCCAGGCAGAGGGAACAGAAAGTTCTGAGACCTTGAGGCACAAATGAGCATGGGAAATAAATGAGACCACTTAAAGGAGAACAAGCAGAGGGCTATTTATTCAGAGCTTGGTATAGCAAAGGTAGTCAGCTACCATTACTAGTGCTTGGCAGAGACTCAAAGGCAGGCAAGGAGTAGAGAAACTTCACCATGGGAAAACGGGATAGCTTCAGCTATGCTGTGATTGGAGGCTGTTAGTATGAGGGAGCTGTAGGCAGGCTAACCAGAGGCAGGGTATCTACGTGATTGGTTAGATGTGCATGTTTGGCTTTCTCTGATTGGTCCTAAATTGGAAGCTAGGACAAGAATTAGGGAAACTGTCAGTTGTTAATCAAGTTCTGGATGTTTTGGCTGTTTGGGGCTGATTGTTACAGGGAGTATTGTTTGGCTTCCCGGATTAGTTGGTAGAGATAGTAGTCTGGCTTCCTACAAGTCTGACTTGTAAAGTAAATTAGTCTCTTGGGCTGATGCTGCCAACTGTGGGTCAGAGTTCTATTTTATATATGGTCTAGCCACTGTTGTTTGCATATTCAGTCTCTCAAGTGTGATATGTTTGAGGAACACCAGAAAGGCTAGGAGCAGAAAGTGTTAGGCAATGTGGTTGGAGAGCTTGGTAGAGAATAGGTTTGGTAGGGCCTTGAAATCCATGATAATGAGTTTGGTTTACTCCATTGCAATAGGAACTCTTTGGAGTATTGTCAGCCAGGGAGTGAAGTGAGCTGATTTATTGTTTTAAAAGGTTACTTTGGCTATTGTATGGACTATAGAGACGACTACAGAGAGACAAGAGTAGAGGCAGAGAGGCTACCAAGGAGGGTATCATCACAGTTTAGGTGACAGATGCGAAGGAGTTCAGAACATGCTCCCCAAAATATGCCACTCTGCATATTGACCATTTTGTTGAAGGCATGTGAAAAACAGCAGATGCAAGGACACTCTGACCTTCCTTCTTTCTTTTAAAAACAGGAGATGAAATTCCCATGTGAAAGATGTCCTCCCTGTAAGAGAAGGGAAGAGACGTTCTATCTTCAAGGACAGGAAGCTGAAGCCAAGAGAAATCTGTGCAAACAAACCTTGTTAACCTAACTTTGATCTGCTTAGTCACTTCTCCACCCAGTTAAATACCCTAAACCATGCCTCTTTGCCTTGTCACACTTTCTCAATTTACTACTCTTTGTCCAAATCAGTGCATAAGTGTTCAACTCGGCTTCTTCTGGAATTCATTTTTTTTGTGAGAAATCTCATGTACATGTATAAAAGTTTTTAAATGTGTATGCTTTTCTCCTGTTAAT
Source organism: Smutsia gigantea (assembly GCA_032199065.1). Taxonomy (NCBI): domain Eukaryota; kingdom Metazoa; phylum Chordata; class Mammalia; order Pholidota; family Manidae; genus Smutsia; species Smutsia gigantea. The sequence continues at coordinate 37,340 of JAVSCE010009577.1, forward strand.
CTGTCTTATGCCATTTTAGTTTTTAGGCCTAACCGGAGACTCCAAGAGGACAGAGGAGAATTTTCCACCCCCTACAGATGACAATGGTCTGAACCAGGACAGCAGCTCTGGAGGCAGTGAGACGTGGTGGATTCCAGACGTGTTTGGAAGGTAAAGCCAATGGGACTCGTTGGTGGGTTGGATGTAGGGCGAGCAAGAGTAATTAAGAATATTTCCAATGTTTCTGACCTGAAAATAGTGGTGCCATTGCTAAGAAAACCTTTGTGAATGCCTTATGCTCCTTCATTAAATTATATCTACCTAGCCAGATAACATATGTTGCTTGAGGGTAAGGAAAGTACCTAGTCAAGTTTTCTTTTCACTGTGCTTATGAGATAATATACCCTGGCACACTGAAGTCAATATTTCTGACTGATTCTGTTAGACTGAAAAAAACAAAGTTTTTGATGCTAGGACACCAAGCAGAGTTTCTAACTGGGACATCTCTATTCCTTTCCGCATCCTCTTGCTACCTAAGTAAAAAAATGTGAAACACTTTGCAAATCTACATATTCCTTCGGTGGATAAAGTGACCTGCTTATTGATGTCATTCTAGACAAAGTGGCTAGACTGGATGCTATAACTGGATCTGAAGGAATACAGATATTTACATTCATTTGAATCCAGAGTTAAAAAAAAATGCCTTGCACATTTTGCTCCTGGAGAAAAGGAGACAGATCAATTCCCAACCAGAGAATTATAGCTGAATTGTAGATTAGATACAAATATTTTAGTTGCATTCTCATCCTAAACTATTTGTTAAGTGCCCAGGTAAGGAAGATCTGCTATGATTTAAATCTGGATTTTTTTTTTGCTTCTTGTAAATTTTCAAATACAACATAGGGACCTTTTCTCCCTTTATTCTATCATGATATTCCTGTTAACTACCGTGTTATATAGAAATACAAGGGAACAGTAATGCTCTGTTAGTAAGGAAATTTACATATGAAAAGCAAGTGATGCATATTCAATTGCCCCATTTCAGAATCTCATCATTATCACATTAGTCATTACTGTGTAACTACCTTGTTTTGATTGATTATATACATGAATCCAATATAAATGAGAACAGCTATCTTGAAAACCAGTTTGCTTCCATTAAATTCTGAAGAAACAGTCATCAGTATATTTAAATTTTCCTTTTAAAATTTTCATATGGTTCTTTCTTTAATTATCATATGTATTTGAAAGCAAGAATTTTTCTTCATTATCCACATTTTTTCTACCTTCAAAATTGTGCTACAACACTGAATTTGTGACATCACCACTATTTCCATAATAACCTATTATGATAGCAATAGCACATACAGTTTAATAAATGAAGCAAAATGAAAAACTCTGATTAAAAATAAATGGAGACATTCAAAATTAAATACCTACAAGCAAATGAAAAAGATTATAAAGTGGTGCAAGGAGGATATGCTAGAAGGAAACATTTGTTTTCTTCCAAAAGTGCCATGATTGTCCCCATTCTCCTCATGTAAAGTAAAATCCGACTAATTTAGGCCTTACTAGATCAGAAATTTTCAGAGTTCAGTATGTGAAGAATGGTGGGGAAAAGGTTAGTTAAGTAAATGAATACATGAAGAACAATGTTAATATCATATCTAGGCTGTGTAAGTGAACAAGCTTGTTTACTAAAAGCAATCTGCCAACAGTTAAACTAGTCTATACGCTCTCCCAGTAATGACAACTAAAATGTTCACAGTATCTATAGGTCACTCATATATTTCAGAACCTAGTTGGGGTTAATGAGGATTAACTGCAACTGGTTAGAACAGGGTAAGTGAGCCAGGACATGGAATTATATCTTCCCACTGAGCAAATTCAGCTATTGGTGCCAGAGAGAATGCAGTATGAGGGTCAGAATATGAGATTCAGCTATGCAGTCAGTCATGCAGTATTACTGAATGTCTACTATGTGCCAGGGTCTGTGCTAGTCACTGAGGATGTGAGGATGAATGTCTTCCCTCAAGGAGCTCACATATATGCAAATGAGTGAATTTGAATCTGTGAATGAACTGTATTTAAATGCAAGAATATAAGCAATTATAACCACTGAGGTCACATAGAGGAAATAGTAATTAACCACTGTATTCTGGTGGGGGAAATCAAAGACACCGATAGACCTGGATAATGGGGATAAATCAAGCTGTTTGAAATGGTGAATGGCAGTACACTAAGGATACAGGGATGGGAGGGGCTTTCCAGGCAGAGGGTGACAGATGGGCAGAATATGATCTGGAGTGTACTGTGAAAGAGAAAGTGGGGGATGAGGATTGAGCAGAGTGAGCAAGACCAGGTGATAGAAAGTTTCATACATCGTGCTATGGGTTTGGGACTGATCATCCTATAGCAATGCCTGTAAGTAAACAAGCAATCTCCATACACACACAGCTTTCCCTTAGCCTTCCAGTGTGTCATTCTCTCATTCTTAAATATGAACATTCAGCTAAGGACCACCAGACATTAGAGGTAAACTTCCAACATTAGAGCTGTACATATTTAAAGTGCATAATTTGGTAAATTTGGACATATATATATACATATATTCACGTTTGTGAAACCATCCCCATAATCAAGATAGTAAACATATCTACCACCCCAAAAACTTTCCTTGGGCCTTCCTTCCTGTTCCTCACCAAGAAGACACTGATCTGTTTTCTGTCATATTTTTTTCCTTTTTAGTTTGTTAATATGATAGATTACACTGATTGGTTTTTTAATTTAACCTTGCATTCCTGGGATAAAATCCACTTGGTCATATTGTGTTACATTTTTTTATATATTGCTGGATTCGATTTACTTAAAATGTGTTTTATGAAGTTTTACATGTATGTTCATGAGGGTATTAGCCTGTAGTTTTCTTCTCTTTTAATGTCTTTATGTGGTTTGGTGTCAGGGGCATGATAGCCTTGTAGCATGAGTTGGGAAGTATTCTCTTCTCTTAAAGTTTTTGGAAGAGTTTGTGTAGAATTATTATTTTTTATTTTTTTAAAGTATGGTAGATTTCATCAATGAAGCCATATGGACCTGAATTTTTTTGTGGGAGAGTTTTTAACTATAATTTCAATTTCATATACCTATTGCTATTCAGATTATCTGATTCATCTTGAGTGAGCTTTGATAATTTGTGACTTTAAGGGAATTTGTCCATTTCCCCCTCATTCATCATATTTAGAGGAATAGAATTATTTCAAGTTATTCCCTTTTTCTTTTAATATCTGTAGAATTTGTCACAATGTCACTTCTTTTATTCTATATATTTATACTTTGCATCCTCCCTTTCTTTTCCCTGATTAATCTGGCTAGTGGTCCTCCAATTTTATTGATCTTCTCAAATAACCAGCATTTGATTTTATTGATTTTTCTCTGTTGTTTTTGTTTTCTACTCCATAGATTCTACTTTGGTCTTCATTATTTCCTTTCTTCTGCTTACTTTAGGTTTAATTTGTTCCGTGTCTATTTTCTTAAGGTGGCAAACGATGTTATTACTTGGAGACCATTTTTCTTTTTTAATATAGGCACTTTGTGTTATAAATTTCCCCTTAAGTTTAGCTTTAGTAGCATCCTACAACTTTTGATATGTTGTACTTAAATTTTCATTTAGTTAAAATTATTTTCTAATTTCCCTTTTGATTTTTTGTTTGATACATACATTATTTAGAAGTATTTCGTTTGCAAATATGGGAATTTCCAAACATTATTTTGTTATTGATTCCTAATTTAATTCCACTGTGGTCACATGTGCAAATTAATTCCACATGTGACCACAGCCCAGAATATGGTCTATCTTGGTAAACATTCCCTGAGCACTTGAGAAGAAAGCACACTCCGATGATGGGTGATGTGTTCTATAAATGTCAATCAGGTCAAATCCTTCAGTAGTAGTGTTTGAGTGTACCGTATCTTTGCTTATTTTCTACCCACTTGTTTTTTATCCATTATGTAGAAATGGTAAGGAGATTCCAGATTATAATTATGCATTTGTCTGTTTTTGCTTATGGTTCTATCAACTTTTGCTTCATGCATTTTGAAGCCCTGTTATTATTACTATGTAAACATTTAGGATTGCTTTGTCTTTTTGATTAATTGACCCCATTATCATTACCAAATTACTTTATCCCTGGTAATATTTTGCTCTGAAGTAGACTTTGATATTAATATAGTCACTTCAGCTTTCTTTTGATTAGTGTTAGCATGCTGTATCTTTTTCTATCCTTTTACTTGTAACCTATTTGTGTGTTTATATTTAAAGACACAAGCAGCATATACTTGGGTCTTAATTTTTTTTAATTCTGTATGACAATCTCTGCCTTTTGATTTGGATGTTTAGACTACCTGCCTTTGTATGATATGTTGATGATCGCATTTTATCTCATTTGTTGGTTTATTAGCTACAACACTTTGTATTATTTTAATGGCTGCTTTAAGGTTTGTCGTATCCATTTAACTTGGCACAGCATAACCTTGAAGTAATATTATACCACCTCATATATAGTATAAGAACTTTACAATTATACATTTCCATTCCTCCCCTCCCAGCCTTTATGCTACTGTCATATTTTTTATTTTTATATATGCTCCAAATTCCACAATGAATTGTTACTGTTTTTGTTTCAACAGTTTTTTAAAGAGATTGAAATAAAGGAAAATTCATATATATTTACCCATATACTAACCAGTCTTGGCATTCTTCTTGTTCTTTGTTGAAATCAACATTTCCATCTGGTATTTTCCTTCTGCCCAAAGGATATCCTTTAATATTTTTTGTAGTGCAGGTCTGCTGGTGATTTTCCATTTTTGTATGTCTGAAAGTGACTTTATTTTGTTTGAAATATATTAACAGGTATAGAATTCTAGACAGACAGTTATTGTTTTCCCAGTATTTTAGAGATGTTCACTCTCTTTTTTATAGCATGGTTTCTGACAAGAAATCTGATGTCATTAGTTCCATTCCTCCATATGTATGCTGGTCCTGTTAAGATTTTCTGCTTTTAAGATCTATCTACTTTTCAGATTTTCTCTTGATCACAGGGTTTGAGCAATTGATTATGATCTGTCTTTCTGTAGTTTTCTTCATGCTTCTTGTATTTGGGTTCATTTTTTGCATCTATAAATTTATATTTTTCATTAAGGTTGTTAAGTTTCAGCCATTACTTCCACAAATGTTTTTTCTGTACCCAAGCCCCCTCAAAGGTTCCAATTGCTCATATATGAGGCCACTCATAATTGTCATACAGTTCACTAATGCTCTTTTATGGGGTATCCTTTTTTCTCTGTATGCTTCAATTTTGTGTAGTTTTTACTGCTATGCATTTATGTTCACTTGTCCTTTTTTCTGTACTGGCTAGTCTGCCTTTAATCTCATCCAGTGAATTTTTCTTTTCAGAAGTTGTAGTTTTCATCTTTAGAAGTTCAATTAGGGTCTTCTCCATGTGTCTACTTAACTTGTTAAATATATGGAATACAATTATAATAATCATTTTAATGTCCTTGTGTGCTAATTCTAATACCTTTGTCATTTCTGGGTTGGTTTTGATTGATTTTTTTTTTTTTTTTTTGCTTTTCATTATAGGTCATATATTTCTGTTTCTTTACATACCTGGTAATCTTTGGTTGGATGCCAGACATTGTGAATTTTACCTGGTTGGGTATTGGCTATACTTGTATTCCTATAATTCTTTGTGAGTTTTTATTGGGTGCAGTTAAGTCACTTGGAAATAGTTTGGTCTTTTCGGGTCTCATTTTGGTATAGGTGAGTCCAAAGCAGAGCTGGGCTAATTTTTCCAACCATTGAGGCCAGACCTTCCTGGGTACCCTACCCAGTGTCCTGTAAATTATGAGTTTTTCCAGTCTGACTGGTGGCAATAGGCACGATTTCTGGCCCTCTGTGTCACGTACTGTTCCATCTTATCTAATACTTTCATGTTGTTCTTTCCCTGAACTCAGGTATATTTTTCACATATGTGCAATAAGAAACACTCTGCTGAATACTTGAGGGAGATCTCTGCAGGTCCTTTGGGTTCTGTTTCTGTCCTGTTAACTCTAACTGCAATTGTCTCCCTAAACTCTCAGTCCCATATCCTCAACAGAGAGTTCTATACCCCCTTCCGATGATGTAACCTGTAAAAATCTCTCAAAGTAGGGCAGTCATAGGGGTCTTCTCTTTTGTTTCTCTTACCTACAAACCAGTGTCCTTCAGTGCCTGATGGCTAGTGTCTTAAAAACCATTGTTTTATGTATTTAACTTTTTTTATCAATGGGTTGAGATTATGTTTATAACAAGTTTGTCATAAGGAAAAAAGTACATATGAGTAATATTCATATTGATGAACAATAATACTCCAATTTTAAATTTTATGTGAATTCATTTACTAATATTGGGATTCAAAGACACTTTACAAAGATTATATCCAAAGTGATATTTCAGTTGATTATGCAGTGGAAAAACAGAGGTAGAGCCAAACATTGTTCTGTCTACTTCACTCAAATTTTCTTATTCAGTCTGCAGATGCCCCTCCCCCAACTTATGTTCATTCAGAGAAGAATCTTGGCAGTAAAAAGGTCACAGTGTATTAAAGAAGAATGTTCAAGAACTGGTAGGCTTTGTTCATAATGGTCACACTGATTTCCTTACTGTTCCCACACATGTCAAACCAGTTTACTTCCAATATTTTAGAATATTATTAAATACCTAAGGTTATGGAACTAATGCTCATGTTTTGCAAAACACTGAGTTATTCAGTTATGTTACATGAGGGACTTACAAAGAAGAAAATTAAAATAGCCCCTGGATTACTATTAATATTTTGGGGAGGTATATTATAGCAGAATTTTTCTGTGTACTTTGTGTGTGTGTGTGTGTGTGTGTGTGTGTGTTGGTTTCTGCAGAATAGAAATTATACTAATCGAACATTCAAAGGACACAGAGACTCTCCAGCCCTTATTTAGAAAAAGTAATTCTACCTAACCATAGGTTTCTTACATCTCCATGAATATAGGGAGAAGAGCAAAGTGTCAATGAACTCCTCTAGTTTGATACATTAACCTTTTAAGATTATAGAAAACAATTAAGAGTAATTATTATGGCACAATATATCAAATAAGATAGGAGTACAGGATTCAGGATTGCACTTTTTTTTAGTTGTTTTAAGAAGGCTGTTTTCACAGGACATAGGGATACTCTCTTCTGTCCAAGTATCATTTTTTTTATTAAGGTATTATTGATATACACTATTATGAAGGTTTCACAAGAAAAACAATGTGGTTACTACATACACTCTTATTGTTGAGTCCCCCCATTTATGTATTTAACTTTTAAAATTATTTACAAGTATAATTTTTATAACTTCATAATAGACATTTTCAAACATACAAAAAAATTGAAAGCATTGTACAGTGGGCAACTGTATATCCACAACTTAGATTCTACAATTAACAGTTTACAGTATTTGTTTTATCATACTACTATTTACTCATCCCTCTATCCACCCATCAAACCGTTTTAACTTTTGATGCATTTCAAAATAAACTGAAAATATCAATATAATTCACCCTGAACACGTCACTGTGCATAATTAATTAGAGCTTAATATTTTGAATTTTGACAAGTTAATAACTGTGTAATGCTAACCTCCATCAAGCCACAAAGTGTATTTATCACCACAGGAAGTTTTTTTTCCTGACTTTCCTAGTTGATCCCTACCCCCATCTCTCCAAAGGATACTACTAGTTAGATTTTTTTACCATAGGTGAGTTTTGCATTTTCTAGAATAGCACCGTCAAATAGATATAATGTAATTTAAAAAATGTAGCCACATCTATAATTTAAAAATTTCTATTAGCCATGTTACAAAAAGTAAAAAGAAACAGGTGAATAACTTAAATAATGTATTTTTCTTAATCTGATGTACCTAAAATACTATCATTTTCAACATGTAATCAGTATAAAAATTATAAATTAGATATTTTACATCCTTGTTTCATATTCTGTCTTTGAAATCCAGTGTGTACTTTACATTTATAGTGCATCTCAGTTGGACCAATGACATATCAAGTGCTCAGTAGCCACATGTAGTTAGTGACTACCACGTTGGACATCAGTTCTAGAAATTAATATAAATGTGATCATAAAATACATACCCTTTGTCTAAGGCTTTCTTACTCAGTATGATTTAAGAATGTTAACATTTGTTCATGCAGTATTTTAATAAAAAAGATCAAATCAAAAACTAAAACAAAATGGAAAAATGCTCAAAAAGAGTTGATGAGAGAAAAGAAATTGCACTTAAAGAATTCTACTATTCAGATGCTCAGTGAAATAAGCCAGGCGGAGAAGGACAAGTACCAGATGATTTCCCTCATTTGTGGAGAATAAGAACAAAGCAAAGCTGAAGGAGTAAAACAGCAGCAGACTCACAGACTCCAAGAAGGGACTAGGGGTTACTAAAGGGGCAGGTGGGAAGGGAGGGAAAAGGTGATTGAGGGGTATTATGATTGGCACACATGGTGTGTGTGGGGGATCATGGGGAAGACAGTGTAGCACAGAGAAGACAAGTAGTGACTCTGTGGCATCTTACTACACTGATGGACAGTGACTGCAATGGGGTATGGGGGCGGGACTTGATAATATGGGTGAATGTAATAACCACATTGTTTTTCATGTGAAACCTTCATAACAGTGTATATCAATAATACCTTAATAAAAAAAAGAATTCTACTATTCAGTCCTTGTGTTATGAAAGAGGAGACTACACATGCTGATGAACTTTTAAAGTATCATAAAATATCTTAATATTTTAATGTTAATGACTAAAACAATAAAAATAGAATACCTAATTTCCAAATCAGTAGAGGCAATAAAAGGGAACAAAAAATTAATCAACTGAATAAAATATAAGAAAGAAGGGGAGGAAAGCAAACAGAAACCAAGAGAAATAAAATAAGATGATGGTGGTAAGTCCAAATATATTGGTAATCCCAGTAAATATAAATGGGCTGAACACATCAATTAAAAGACTCAGATTTTAAAAGTAATAAGAAAGCTGAATCCAACTAATATTGGACTTCAAAGATACATTGCTAAAATAAGAACACACATACTTGAAGTAAAAGGATGGAAAAATATCTAGCAACTAGTAACCAAAATAAAGCTGGTGTAGCTCTATTAATATCAGACAAAACATTCATCCAGGAAAGTGGATAAAGCAATTGGGGTACAGTAGTCCCCCCTTACCTGCAGGGGAAATGTTCCAAGACACCCAGTGCCTGCCTGAAATTGTGGACCTTATATATACTGTGTTTTTTTCCTATACATATACACCTATGATAAAGTTTAATTTTTAAGTTAGACACAGTAAGAGATTAATAGTAACTAACAATAAAATAAATAACAATTGTGATGATATACTGTGATAAAAGCTATGTCATGGTGGTCTCTCAAAATGTCTTATTGACTATACTCACCCTTCTGGTGATGACGTGAGATGATAAAATGCCTACGTAAGGAGATGAAGTGAGGTGAATGACATAGGCATTTGACTTAGCGTGAGGCTACCATTGACCTTCTGACAATATGTCAGAAGAAGAATCATCTGCTTCCAGATGATAGTTGGCCACGGGCAACTGAAACCAGGGGAATTGAAAGTACAGGTAAAGGAGGACCACTGTATATTTATATAATGGAATACAACCATGAAAATTAATGATAAATGTCACAAACCTAATAAGCATCATCATCATCATAAATTGCAGAAGGGTATGTACAATTATGATATATTTGTATTAAGTTTAAAAGCATGCATTGCCAAACAATATTATATATCATTATGGATACATACATATATAGTGAAACAAATTAAATCACACATTGTGATGATGAATATCAAATTGAGAATAGTAGTGTCAAATGCAGGCTCCTCAAATATCAGCACAACTTATTGAGTTTATTTGAGGAGAATACCACCTCTCTGAAGCTTCCGTAGTATATCAGAGGGAGAAAGATAAGGTCAGAATAATATAATGTGGAAACTTCATTAGGATTGGGTAAGGATCATGACATAACAGTCCAGGATTGGTGGAAACAGTAATGGTAAGATTTTGAGGAGAGGTATTCAGAGAATCTTAGGGCACAAATTGCTTGTTGACAGTCTGCATTGAGAAGTTGACAAATCTTTTGGGAAGTTCCTATAATGAAAGATCAAGCCATTTATATGGACAAGAATCTCCTGGAAGAGTAGTCATATTAATGTAGAGAGTAAGTTTATGTGGGGGAGGGTACGGAATTTCAGTCCTCAATGTCCAAACTGAGAATAGGGGTAGGTGGTTTGGGTTCTGAGTAGGGCATAGGAATAGGGTCAAGGAGAAGCACACAGAAGTACAACTCTGCCTATAGTGTTTTATTTCTCTTAAAAAATCTGAAGCTAAGACATGGCAAAATGTTAAGACTTGCCAAATGTTGGTAATGGGTCCACAGGTAAAATGGCTTGTCTTTCCTAATTTTTCTTTGCACTTTTCTGTAGCCTTAAGATATTTAATAAGTTTAAAAAAAATAGTGATGTTCTATAAACGATGGCCAATTCTTTGTCTCCCTTTTTTTCAGTTGCCAAGAAGATCTCTATTTTTCTGATTCAACATCACAGATGGTCCAGTTACATTACAGTTGAGATAGAGGGTCCCAGCTCTGGGCTCTGGTACTATCACCTCTTCCCATTGTTCCTCAAACCCTAGGATTGGTGGTACTTTGTTCTGCTGATAATCTCTAGGTTGTTTCACTCTCTTCCCATTTGTCTTCTATCACATGCATTATCAGTTCCTTGTATTAAATTCCCTCTATTTGAAATAGCTAGTAGTTTTGGTTTTTCTGATTGATACTGGATGACTCTGAATGATACATCTCCTTTGAAAATCTGTAAGTATGTTTTATCTCTTTTAGGTAAAATTGTATTTAGTAAGCCTCAAATCGAATCTTTAAGCCATCTCAACAGGCCTCTTCATTTGTGTGCTGGATATTTTCTGTCTTTTCCTCCAGATTCAATTATACAAGCCTTACCCACCCTGCTTTTTGCTCTTGGAGGCTGACTCTACAAATTGCATCGCCTTGGATTGCTGCTCTGGCTTGCAGGTAGATTCAATCTGTTCTGCAGAATGGAAGGTGGAGGAGGCAGTTGGGGTATTTAAACCTCCAGCCCCCTACTGGTTTTGCTACTTTGCCTAAGGCCATAGTTTGTAAATTTCTTCCTCTGGGCTAGACGGCATATCAGATTCCAATCACAGCTCCCTCCCCATCGCCCTTCAAGCCTAGAAGTGGTAGTAACTTTCTGCTGCTGCTAATCTCTGGGTGTTCTGCCATCTCTTATTGGCCCCATAATCTTACCCACCCCTTTATAAATAGTCCCTTCTTTAAAGTTTCTTCACTCACACTTTTTGAGAATGCTGTTTCCTGCCAGTACCATAATGAATACAATCACATACCTGTGTTTGACAGCCCACCCCTGTTCACTGCAAACTCTCAGGACCCTCTTCGTACTATTCCTGACCTATACCTACACTGTTCCATTGGTTTCTGGCTTTTGATTTTTGGCCCTATTTCCTTTTTATTTATAGTTTTGCCCCTAACCTTTGTATTTAATGTTTGTATTTGGTCTCCCCAGGTTGGAATCTTTGCTCTCCTCAAAGGACTTTAGCTCTTACTCGCTCTTCTACTTCTGCTCCCAAGTACCTCTGGGCAATAGGCCTTACTTTGAGGAACTTTAAACCTAATCTTTCCCAATCTGCTTGACAAGTGACTGACTATCCAAAACAGGTGAGGAACATATTTAGGCATGTTCTATGTTACATTATTGTCATTCTTTCTTCAGTCTACTCTACCTACTCTACAACCCCTCACTGGGCAGTCTCTCATCCATTAACATCTTTAAAACTTATGTCTCTAGCACTAACCTCTCTTGTGAGCTCTAGACCCTTTTCTTCAACTGCCTATTCAACCCTGCACTCAGATATGTCAAAGGCACATCAAGCTAACCATGCCCAGAAACAAATTCATCTCCTTGATATAATTTTCCTCCAGTGTTCTCTATTAAATAAAGACACTAGACCTTTGTTCAAAACAGAAACAATAAGTCATTCTAGACTCTTCCTTCATACTTACCACATGTGGGTAAAATTGCAGTATTTCCAGGATCTCTCGCCTGACTTTAGTGCATCTCCACATCAATAGGTGTTTCCAAGGGGTGGAGAGAAGTAGTCCACCTCCATATCTATAGGTAATTACCAGGTGGAGCTAGGGTATATCTGGACTGGAGAGTTTGGGTGGGGTCTCTTTTCCTGCATCTGGGCCGTGTGTATCTATCTCAAAGCTATCCAGTTCTCTTTATCCCTACCCACTACCACTTAATGGTAAGTCTAAGGTACTACCACCTCTCTTCTGAACCACTACCATAGTCTCTCAACTGGTATCCAGAAGACCCTGCATGTTCTTGTCCTGTCAACCTTGCCAGGCTTCTGGAAACTTCTCACTTACTCTGCTTCTTCCACTATGTCAAGTTTATTTGACCTCAGAGTATTTGCACATGCTGTTCTCTCTATGGGATGTTTGCCCCACTCTCTCCTTTTACTCATCCATTAAATTTTAGCTTAGATATCATCTCCTTGGTAAAGTCTTCCCTTACTCTCGAGGCCATGCAGGACAGGATCCCCTTCACTTTATATGTACCCAAGCACCCTATACTTCTTCTTTACAACATAGTATTCTTGTAAATATTTGATTAGTGTTGTCCATCCCAGTAGGCTATAACCTTCACCAGGGCATAGACTGTGTCTTGTATCCACTGTTAGCACACACAGTAGGTGCTGAATAAATGTTGAATGAATGAATTTAGGTACTTATCTTTGCCAGATTGTAAACTTTCTAATTATAAACTAAATCCCCACAGAGCCCAGCCCAATATGCTGTATAATCTATTTCTCTTGTTCTCCCCCATGTTCATGTATGATTTAATCAATACTTGATGTGAAAAGGAACTGGAACACCTAGAATTACTCAAGTTATTCTTCAAAATCTCCTCACCTATATTTAATATGTGCATTTTCTTTTTCTATTCTATATATGTTCCTTACTTTTGTCTCCTTTTTCTACAGGTATAACAATTCATTCTTTGTGGATAGAGGAAACTTCTCTAGACAGCAATTCTTTGCCTTTCAATGTCATTGCATTTATTATACAGCACAAATGGAATTGCTTTGTACACTTAGAACGCTATACAATTTTAAATAAGAACATTATTTTTACCTGAGAGGAGATGTTCTCATTTCTTGGGGGAAGGAAGAAAATAATCATTATATGAAGAACTGGCATTGACTGTGAACACTAAGTCAAATGATCAGAGGTTTGGGATCTGCACTGTAGGTGATAATCCATCCATATTTTTGCCTCTTCCCTTCCTCCATATAAATTAAATCTTCAGGATCTGCCTTTGTGTAAACTTTCCTATAGTCTGTTAATAAGTGTTGCTGTGGCTATAAATTAAAGGGATGGTAGAATTCTGCTTATTTTGAGTTTGGATACAAGGATTTGATCATCCAGAGAGTTCAATTGTTGCTTGCAGAACTTGGAGTGTTATAGAATAGATGGTTTTGAAGTATCTGTGGTCAGAAAGCAAAGCATGGTGGGACGAGTACTAAACTTGAAGTCCAAAGACTGGCAGTACAATCCTGACAGCCTCTATGTAGCCATGAATACCTTACTAATCTCTCTATGTTCCTATCCTCTTTTGTAAAACAGACTATAATACCTCCACTTGTTAATCACAGGGTTGCTGAAAGGATCAAATGAAGAAAGCACAAAATGGAAGATACATTTTAAAAAATCCTCCAAGGTGGGGAAATGCTGAAAGGTGTTGGCAGTTTAGATGCCTTATGTCACTCTCAGTCACCTTCATTGACAGCTGTTATTCATTACCCATTTTTTCACATCTTATTACTATGGAAACAAACATACCAATACATTTACAAGTTGGGAGAAAATAAAGGGTGGGAGGTTGGGAATAAGAAAAAATAATGACACCTCAAAATTATAAATCCCACAAATCTACGGTTGTTACAAATCATATTGGGATAAAGAGACTAATGGTCTTTATGTTTTTCAGACAATAGATATTTGTTATCATCAAACCAAATAGAATTTATTTCCTAGGCATGCTAAATATTAATTCAGATATTTCTATTTTTATACAATGTGAATCTATGTCAAATAGTGATGGTTTCAAACAAGAGAAACCCAATGTTTTCTTCCACATAATTCTTTATTTTGTTAAAAAAACAGTTCCTTTTGTAAAAAGGCAGGTGAGTAAAATGTTTTACTGAACATAACCATTCAATTGCATTAAATGGGCCACTTTTACGTACTCAGTAAGTATGGTGAGGTCTACAGCAGTCAAGCTCAGTCATGAGTCCAGAGCTTCAGTTTTGGCATGGATGGAAAGGTTACGCTGGATGAAACCATCTTTACTCGATTAACCACCATATTTCCTGCCTAATACATAATACATAAGTCTTTTACAATATGCCCTTGTTTTTATACAACCCATGATTCTGAAATGTATGTGGAGTACATTTTTAGAAATAGAATTAGTTTTGAACATATTAGGCAAATTTTCTATTTCAAGAATTCATGTGGTGTGTCTTTTCATTACTAAGGTGAATTATATGAAATTGTGGACATTTGAGCATTTTTGACCTACAGAAATGGCAATTTCATATGGTTCAGCATAATTAAAAAATGAGGAATCATTCTTTCACCTTAGAACAGAGTATATCTCTATATAAACAACCTACCTGTTTATACACATTTGGACTAACGTGCAATTATTGGGAGAGTGGGGGTGGGGAAGGTAATTGCCAAATCAGCATTTTGGATAGATGGATAAATTCAAATTATGCCATTGATTCCTCTGGCTGCCTCTTTGAGCAGTGATATATGTTAATTAATACATTTGGGAATGTAATATAATTTAAAATAAATGGGAAAATTCTTTACAGTAAGTTTTCCATAATGAAAATATTGTTTATTTTCCTAAAGATTAAATATCATGTGAGTCACCATAATGACACATATGCTTAAATGCATCTCCATTTATGTTATCACTGGAAATTGTGGGGGGTTATGCTGCTATTTTAGTGAAGTCAGTGCTATGTGCTTTAGTTAATGCTCAATAAAGATCTGGATCCCATGGGGTAGTTGTGATGAAAGAGGGTGGTTGTTTTCTAGATGAGTAAACCTAATCATAAATTAGGGCTCTTCTTCCAAGTTGGTGATTAAAGAGCAGTGTTAAACTCCTGAAATTTGGATTGGCAGGTCAGGAGGGCAGGGAAGAGATTTGCAGTCTGTCTCTTCCGGGCATTCCACATCAGGTTGAGCAACAAGGCATTGGGGTACCTTGATATTCCCTGCTGTTGAAAGGGTCATCAGTTCTTCATTTATCCAGCCACTGATTTCTTAACTGTAAAGTGCATTCAAATACTGTGAGCACAAAAAGGAGAGCCGGGAGTAAGGGGAGATGTGTGTCTTTAAGGAGTTCTGGGGTTATTTTGCCAGCCTTTGATGAAGTTCATGTAGGGCTGCCAAGAAGTAAAATTTTAAAGGGTGCACAGAGACTGGGTGTTGAATAAAGACACACCTTAAACCACCAAATGTAACAGTGTAAGAGTCACTTTTCGTTTTGGAAAGCATAATGCCAAAAGGGAAGTGTATGCCCTATCCAAGTCTTAGCCTGCCTGCTGATCATCCCTGAATGGTGCAGAATGCAGCTGCTGTCCCTTGCAGTGTGCTGTTGTAACAGGTGTGCGAGTCAGGCTTGCTGCTAAGTTTAGCTCTGCACGTGGGGATTTCACGGTTTGCAGCCCCTTGGAGAGGGGAGTATTGGCAAATGACTGTGTATAAAAGTAGAAAGCACTTGGGAATTTCACCACCAAGCTAGATTTAGACCCGAGTGAAGGGGCCAATCTAAACTGGTAACAGACTAGGGAGGCTGCGCTGCATGTCTGGTGGAGGTGGCATTAACCTAACATCCATACCATTTCTCTCTCACCACCACTACAGTTCCTGAGGGAGTGCCCTGTGAAATTTGTTGACCACCTTGTAGGTGCAAGGGAGATCTGATTATTTTTTTTTGCAGGTGGAATTTAGTACAGGTGTATTCATTCTTTGGTGGCAAGAATATGACCAGCCTTCTAATCTAATTTGTAAACAATACTCATCTCCTTTGGTTCCCTTTTGGAACGTTAATTTTTAAAAAATCAAATTCCTTCTACACTACTGGCATACTAGGGCTACTTATAAGAATGGAATTTTTCCAGATATATTTCTCTTATAGGTAATAAGTGAAACACTTTATCTTTTGGCAGGGACTAGGGAGGGAGGAGCATTTTCTGGGAAAGACAAATATGACATTTGAGGACACTGATCCTCAGTAAAGATTTGTAGGAGGGTGTTGTTTAGTCCTTTCCTTCTCTGTCTCTCTTTTTTCTTACACTCAGATCTAAAAGGAATCTAGTGATGACTAAACAGCTCTCTGATCATTTTTCAGAAAGAAAAACCTGGCACTGAGAGGCTTGAATGTTTTGTCCAAAGCCACAATCATTCCACGACAGAATACAAAAATTATTTAATTTCTGCCTTAAAGGACAGTGGAGTCGTCTTTGCCAAGGCCACCTTTAAACAGAGCTTGTATTTGTGTGCAACTCAATCCTGGAGTGTGATGGGGTGGGAGAACAAGGCAAAGAAGCTGCACATACAATGTAAGGATCATTGTTGTGAGCACGTTTTGACTTAATTCCCTTGGTTTGGGGGAAGCTCCTCATTCCCCATTGTCATTATAAATCTGTCATTATCTGAATTTTTAGAAGTCCAGTGATAATAATGACGCAGATAGAAAAATACACATTTTACCTCTTTAGATGAGTTTGTTGACTAGAAATTCTTTCTGCAAATTTGCTATTTTTAAACTGAAACCATTTCTTTAAATCTCTTCTTTCATTTAGGACAGACCTGATGGCCTTAGATGATGAAAAAAATCACTGCATGTTTGAGAAAGGGCTTGGGTCCCTTCATTAACCTGCCACACGGTTTAGCTTCATGTCAGCAGAGGTGGTTCTTACAGGGTCCAAGTGCTAAGTTCAAACTTGCCCTTTTCTTGGGGTGCCCTCAATCAACCCTTTTCAAGGCAAATCTTCCTTGTTCTTGGAGCTTCCAGGGATCCTGTTTTGTTTTGTTTTTATGTAGCTGCTTATGAATTTCTGTGGTCTGAGGTTTGCTGGACGCCCAGGCATTCTGTGGTTACTATGGAAACCTGCCCTCCCAACCAGCTGCCATTTCCTATATTCCTGGCAAAGAATGAGTTTTAAAACCTCTTAGATATTCCACAAGCAGATTCAAGATAAAGAATAACACAACAAAAACATAACCAACTGGTTAAATGAACAACTTGTTGATTCCCTACATGGGAAGCCATGCACAACAAAGTAAGCTTTCCTGGACATCAACATACAACAGTTTACTGAGACTCACTAAAGCTCATATTCATCCTGGCTTTAAGGAGTGGGGATTCGACTCTGCATCTCTACATCTGTGAACTGAGGAACGCTTTCTGTGCTCTCAGATGTGATGGGTGAGATGACATGTTTGAGCCGAAGGAGCATTGTGAAGAGCAGGATGAGGAGAATGGCCAGGAGGCTCAAGAATAAGCCCACATACATGTACAGGTTGGAATACTTATCTGAAGTGGTGTCAACCTCTGTTGCCAAGGTGGGGAAATGGGCTCGCCCAGTGAGATTTCCGTGGTACTTGAAATGTACCTCCGTCATCACTTGAGACATGAGTTGGTACCTGTTTCTATTTGATTTCTATTGCCCTTGAGGCATTCCACAGTGACTGAGACTGTCTCTGAATATATTGGAGGTGTTCTAACAGTTTCATACAAGGCAGTCACCACCAGAGCCAAGTCAGGAGTGCACGAGCAAGAAAATGGTAATGTTCTAATTTGGTGATTGCCACACTCTGTCCTCCAGCACAGCACTCTCTCCTGAATAGGTTTTATCAGAAATTCTTAGTCATTTAAAAAATATATATATATGTATATATATAAATATTTTATTTTCCACAGTCCTACTCTTATACACATGAAAATAAATACGGTGAAACTGCTTTATAATACTGGTATGGGGCTAAGAATCTCTCAGAGTATTAAATCAGATTTTTACTGTGTTTTGGTAGAGGGACAAATGGCTCTGTTTTACCTATAGCTCATTGAAATATATGCATTAATTTTGTGGATTTAATTGGGTTCTTCTGTGAGGAGACTTCCTAAAGGTTTTTGTGTATTTCAGGCTCAGCATATCTGAGTTTTCAACTGTCTTCTCTTTCTGAATCTCCCCTAAGGATGGAGCTTGTAAGGTTTCTGCTCAGCTGCCACAGCTTGAGGGTTGTAAGTCTAGAGGACGTGAGTTTTCTATAGCTTTGTTGACGTCCCTCACTGTAGGCTGGAGAGAAAGTGTTGTCAGACCTGATAATTCTCGGATGGAGGAAGTCTCAGAGTTGCTGACAGCAGTAGTTCTAGGCTCAGAAGATTTGACTCTTAAGATTCTTCAACATACTTATTTTCCTGAAAATCAAAAACAAAAATAAAAGATTCAGCTATCTAAGAAGAACAGTCGACAATTTCTTTTGGAATAAAAATTAACAGATACATTGCAAAATGGCTTGCTATGGGCAAATTAGTTTTAAAATGATATCCTGAGTTTTCATTTTGAATGCTTTTTTTCCTATGTGATAAATAACTATTAAAGAAAAAAATTCAGATCACTGAACAGCACCTAATAACTAGGCTAGATTAGGACAGTGTTTTCCAAACTAAGTGATTATAAAATTTGCCTGAGGTACTTATTTAAAATGCAGACCTGGGGCCCTGACCTAGACTTTCTGAATCAATCTCCACAGCAGGAGCATGTACCCCCACTCAAGAGAGTCAGATTTTATTGGTTTAAGTTGGGTTCCAAGCACTGGAATTTTTCAGAGCTCCCCAAGTGACTGTAGAGTGTAGCCGGGACTGAGAACCACTGCTCTAGTTTAACCAGGAAAACCTAGCACTGAAATAAAGAGCCCTCAATGTAAAGATGCATTCTATGAACTCCAGGATGAAGTGCCAAGGATGACTTTAACAAATCATGGAATTTTCAGGAATGCAAGCTTCCCCGAATTTTCTTTTTGTGTTCTATCTCTTCCATTTAGGTCTGTGGGGTGAGAATGCACTTTTTTCTTCTTTAGTATTTGTAGATAAGAAGGAATTCGACTCCTCTTTCATTATTGGTAAAGACAGAACTTTGTCTTTATTGGCAAAACCATTCCAGTGTGTAAATAGGGTCAACTATTTACTGTTGAAGTCTTCCAAAATGATTTAGCTTGTCATTCCAAACATGAATTTTGAATATGGTGACTGAAATAAATAACATAAACCCCCATTACTCATCAAACTTCTATGTGCAATTGTATTGGAGAGCTGACAATGTAGCCTAGTTCTGTCGCTTAACATATCCGAGGAGAGTTAATAGAAATAGCTCCAACAGTCACATTACTCTTTCTACAATCTTGAATTCTGCCCCCAGCCTGGGAGCACTTCAGCTTTAAGTTTATATTCACTAGCCCATATTACTATACCTTCTGTAATCTGTATGATTCTTAGTCTACCTACTTACTGCACCCACTGCCCATGCAGAGTGACCTGGTTCATAAGAAACAAGAAGAGCAATGGTCTAGGAAACATTTTTTCAATAAAGGACCATCTATTTTGATTTCTGATTCATTACCAAGTGGAACAATCATAGTAGGTACCCTTTAGTTCCCAAGAAGCACCATGTCCCAAAAGCAATGATTCACCTGAGTAGCTTGTTATAAATGTGGATTTCAGGGTCTACTCCTGGGGGCTCTGTCTCCCCAAACCGCTTGGTACTTGACCTTGCTTGTTCTTCCAAACCCAGTTTTTCTCAAGAGTGTGATGCCAGATCCCCTACATCTTTTAAAATGTAGATTCCTAAGCCCTTCCCCAGGCCTACTGAGTTCTAATAGCTTGACTCAAGGCCCAGGAATATGCATTCCAAGCACAAGTTTTTCAGGTGATTCTTTGTGCACTGAGCTGTCAAAGTGAACTGTCAATCTTTCTATCTAGATAGCCCAGATAAAGAACATAGCTAATCTGTGCTATTGTTTGGTTGGGTAGCCTTAACTTAAAAACATTAAAACAGTGTTATTGGATGTCCCCCCAAAGGACAGGCTGAAGTCCTAACACCTGGTACCTGTGAATGTAACCTTATTTGAAAATAGGGTCTTTACACATGAAATCAATTTAAAATGAGGTCATTGGGTTGGCCCTAATCCAATATGACTGGGTCCTTATAAGAGGAGACAGAGGCAGGGATTGGAACAATGCATCTACAAGCAAGGAATGCCAAGGATTGCCAGCAAACGCCAGCATCCAGAAGAGCCAAGGAAGGGAGCATGGCCCAACTGATGCCTCGATTTCAGACTTCCAGCCTCCAGACCTAAAAGAGTAAATTTCTGTTGTATTAAGTCATCCAGTTTGTGGCCCTTGTTTATGGCAGCCCTAGGAAATGAATACACAGAGTAATCACCCTGAGGTCCTAGTACTTTGGAAGCTTTAGGGTAATGTTTTTCAATGTGGTCCATGGAAGTGCCGTCATCAGAATCACCTGGAAGACGCTTATTACCAATGCAGGTTTCTAGGTGCTTCCCCTTGCTTCTTATATCAGAATCCCTGGGGATAGGACTCTGAAAAATCAACATTTGTGACAAGCTACCCACTTAGAGTTTCTAAGCATATTCTGCAAGGAATGAGTTCCAGTCCCTGCTGCTGTCAGGATCACTTATTAAGCCTTTTGAAAATGTGTATACCTGGGTCCTTCCTTCGAAGGTTCTGATTCTGTAGGTCTATGTGGAGCATGCACAGCTGCAGTGCAGAAAGCTCCTGAGAGGCACAGCTCCACATAAAGGACAGAGCACCTTAGATTTAGGACTCTGCTAGTCCCAGGCAGCCCACACAGAGGTGTTACTTTTTTTTACCAGCTCTCCAGAAGACAAAAAGAAGAGAAATGAACACTCACTGCTAGTGTAAGCCAGCTGGATGAAGCCTCTATAATATTATTTTGTCTTTTTAGTCTCCTGGGGACCTCAACAGATTCGGGTAAGTCATACTCCTTGTTTTACGGCATATTGTCATCATGGGGGCCTCCAGGGCTTCTTTTACTTGCTTACTTAACAGCACACATGGCCAAACACCTGTGAACAAACACCTACCGACTTTAAGAATGAGAATAACTAGTAATTTACATGACGCCTATTTCCTCTCCTCCCCATCTCATCCTACTACCTATTCCTCCCCAGAAATAATCAGTACTCTGAATTTTGTTAATTATTATCTTTCTTTTATTTACACACATACAACTCATGCATGCATCTGTACATATGTATGGCTAAACAATATGTTTAGTTTTGAACTTTATCAAAGTGTCAAGAAATATGTCATCTTCAACTTGCTCCTTTTACTCTACACTCTATTAGTGTATGATTTATTTATAACTATTCTAATATGATGAAAAAGGAATAAAGTTTTGGAAGTCCACATATTGGTTTTGAGGATCCTTGCTGCTTTTGGACCTTACTCCATTCTCCTTAGTTTGGCATTCAAGGCAGTCAATGCCCCGATCCTGGCTGACCCTAGTGCCTTCTACTACTCTCCTCTCCAGTCAAGCTATAATGCTCACACTGTTACTTACTCCCCTGCCTCCATGTTTTTGTTTGGCCATTTCCTTCCATCTTCCTACATTTCTGCTTGGGGAAATGCTACCATTCTTCATGGTTCAGCTTATGAAACTGACCTTGATTTCCCATCCAAATCCTAATTTCCACATGCTTTGTATCTCTCCTAAAGAAGTCACATTCACCTAATATTGTAAATATCTATTCATGTGTTCCCCAAGATGTAATGTGTAAACTCCTTGAGGATCTTTTTCAACACTTGATCCCATATATAACAATGCTTGCAGTAGCTGCTCAATAATTATTGAATATATGCATGAATATGACTGAAGAAATACAGTTAGCATTGCCAGCCTGAAGAGAAGCAAGTTCTTATCTCTGTTCTGATTGCTAATATAGCTTAGGGAGGAGCTTGAAACTCCCTTTTCTTTTTATGCCCTCACCCCACTCCCCTTATGTCTTGTTATGAAAAGGAGACTATATTCCAGATTACAATCTGGAATTAAGGAATAATCTCTTTGCTAGAAACTTTGCTCTTGAATTATTTCAGTGATATGATTTTAA
The DNA here is from genome assembly GCA_032199065.1 of Smutsia gigantea. Classification (NCBI taxonomy): domain Eukaryota; kingdom Metazoa; phylum Chordata; class Mammalia; order Pholidota; family Manidae; genus Smutsia; species Smutsia gigantea. Next base: position 59,769 of record JAVSCE010009577.1, read on the forward strand.
AAGGAAAACTATATGGGATGGGTTTACAGCCTTAAATTTTAGAAAGTTCAAGTTTATCTATAGATGCTTCTCAGTAAACATTGATAATATATTTTCTGCCTTCTACACAACTGATGCTGAATCTCCCTTAGGTCTGAATATTTTGAAAATATTTATTAGAATCCAATGGAGCTTGGAGAGGCTGTAGAGAACAATGATCTCACAGACAGTTGTCATTTCTTTCAACATCATTTGAGGGTTTGGAAAACTAATCACATATTTCTTACCTCTATAGTGTGCAGGACCCCAAAGAATCCTGGCCAATTCAGACAGGTCTATTGATTTAATTCCTTAAATACATTAAGGACTTAGAAATAAGGAAACAAAAAGTTAGGTATTGGGGAATCCTCTTTGTTACTCAGTCCTGTATCTGTGACAACTTTTCGTAAAAGCTTTCCAAATAACTATAGCTCTCTTTGCTAACTAATTAATGAGTTACACAGATAATGCAATTGCTCCATTAAAAGCTCTGCAGCATTTGGAAAGAAGACAACCATGCGATTTCAAAAGAAATCGCAATTCTGTTAATTTTTAAGGCTCTGAGTTTTGTGGAAACAACCTTACAGAATTTTAGTATCTTGACATCCTTTCTGGAAGACTCATAAAATAACAATTGATCTCTAGACTTCGTAAAAGTGATGGAAAGCTGCTGAGGGATAAGGAGGAGAGTGAGGGATAGGAAAGAGGGTAAGGAATTAGGAAAAAGAAGGAAAGGAGGTGGAGAGAAGGGTGGAGGCTGGAAGGAAGGAAATGTGAGCAGTGAGTAAGATGCTAAGGGATGTGGGAAGTGGATAATAGGTGGGAGGAAATAAGTGATTAAGAGGTAGAGATGAACATAAGAAGCAAGAAAACATTGGAAAATAGGGAGAAAGAAAGGAAAGGGGGAGGGAAGTATGAGGTGGAACTGCAAAGGAAAAGAGATTAATTTAATAATGGGCCAGGGTCCAACATTAGCCTGAACATCTGGTTCACTTTACTTCTAATGTAAATCAAAATACCCAAAAGTGATGTGAATGCACCTTTGGTTTTCTGATTGCATGTTTTGTCATTAACTTGGTAAGTAAAACTCTGGGTAATAATAATAATAAAAACTTGTGTTTGGTATGAACATTGAAATGCCAAGTCTTCAGGAACCTTCAACATCAGCATGGTATGTATAATAACCTCACTGAAGCAAAATTACATACACACCCAGATTGTGCATTTTGCTCCTTAGAAGGGGATGTGGAGCTTTCTTTATCCATCAGTCCTGAGAGGGATCCATTGGGTGAAACTTGTTTCTAATAAGAGCAACAGAGTTGTGCCTGGACCTCCGAAATCAGAGTTATTCAGCAAACCTTTGAGTTCCAGACAAGTACCAGACCCTCTGCTAAGTGCTGGGATAGAGAGAGAAATGTAAACTGATCCCTCTTTTGGTCCTCAAGGAGCAGCTGGTAGTTACGTTAACATGATAAAGTTCAGGGAACAAACACTGGTAATTTTATATTTCCTGTATGACACCTGCCTATCTAATCCCAGAGCGGAAATCCCACCAAACAGCTAAGGAAAATGACCAGTGGAACAATTCAGAAGAGAAAGTTTCAATTATTATTGCAACAGCTTTCAGGAGTTACATTGTTTATGTTTATTTGCTCAGTGTGGGGAAAAGAAAGCTAAGGAGGTAGGAGTTGTTAACAGTATCTAGTTCCACATCAGCCTGTGAAAAAACAATTCCAGCAGCCGGAGCTGCTTCAATGGCTGGAACCATTAATAAGCTTTCTCAAGTGGGAGTTGCCGTATCTTCTGCGGCAGATGGTGCCTGTTTGTCACACCTGCCGATAAATAAAACAATGCCGCTCATTTTACCATAAATACTATCATAATATTTCCAAATCTCTCTTACCTTAATTGGCTCAGGGGATGAACGGGTTTCACCATTTAAGTATCCCTTTTGAAGCTTGCTCCGACAGGCAACTTGTTCAGGAACATCTCTGGAGTATCTGGAAAACAGAGTGAAAGCTTTATTTTGCCAAAGGAGCAGGACTATGCTCGGCAAAGTATGCTTTCCCTTTCATCTTCCTAAAGAGACCGTTTCAGCGCAAACCAGAAAAGCACCTTCTATTAGTACTTAAAATGCCAGTTGCCACTTACAGCTTCAGCGTGCAGTTTCAGATGCGGCTCCTTGTCAACTCCAAAGAGCCAGAAGTGTCTCTTTGGATGTGTATATACCGTCTGGAACACTTGAATGGAAGCAGCCCGAACAGTTGAGTCCCCAGTGCCTCTTTCGCAGGCAACAGTTAAGAGTATGCCGGAAAGGTAGTGATTCAGCTTTGCTCTTGCTCTGCGTTAGTGGCATGGAGCCCGGGAGGGAGGAGATAGAGAGAAGCTGAGCAGCAAAGTTTGTATAAGCGTTCCACTTTAACCCCTTCGAGGTTTCTTCCTTAGTTTGCAGGATTGGCCAGACGAATCCTCCGTTTTTGTAAAAACTTCTTCATATGTCATTTATGAGGATCAGATCTCTCGCTCAAATCAGGAGGTGTTTCATCCTAGGTCTTACAGTAATATACGCTTAGAATTGAAACCAAACATGCCAGGATGTGGTGGTGGTTAAGTAATTACATCTTTACAAACAGAACGTAAGATAAATATTTGTTGCCAGGTTTGGGATTTTTTTTTCTTTTAGGCACCAGCTGAATACTTTTATTTTGCATTTTTTTGTTGAAATTTAACATCAGTCTTGGAATCAGGTCTGAGTTTCTGGTTGGGGGTCTAAGCTTTAGGTAGACTATCTTTGAAGAAGGCATATCCATCTAGGGTATATTTTCCATTACCATCCACCTGCAGTTTAAATGCCCTTACAGTGTTTTATATATTGTGGCAGGAGGAAGATATGTTTCTTGAGTATCTACTTTGTGTCAAGCCTTTAATGTAGAGAATTTCATTTAATCTTCACAACAACCCTGTGAATTGGGTATTATTATCCTCATTTTACAAATGAGAACTGAGGCTCAGAGAGGGAGGAAGTATATCATGCAGTTTAATAAGCTTGGAGCCAGTATTTGAAAACAAGGCAGCGTGATCCTCAAGTCTGTGCTCTTTTCTGTATAGCAGTGTTTCTTAACCTTTCTGTGGGTCTTGGATTCTGTGGAGAAAGCTGTGGAGCTTTCCTCCCTCAGAAATAGGCATATAATTTCCATGCTTCATGGCCTCCAGGTTAAGAACAGCTGAACACTCATGTCACCTTCCCAGTATAGCAACTATGTAAATTGATGGGTGTGTTAACTAACTTTATAGTGGTAATAATTTTACAATATACTTTTATATTAAATCATGTTGTGTACCTTAAACTTACACAAAGCTGGAAAATAAAAGGAAATACTGCTTAAGAAGAGAGAATTTGGAAGTTCACTCTTCTAATGTTTCAGTACCATGTAAAATAGGATTTTATTACTAATTCAGTTGGAAATTATCACAGTAGCGAGTACGATGCTTTTTAATGCTATACTTCCAGAAGAAATGGAACAAATGGCAAAGTGAGAGCTCAAGCTTTAATCAAAACAAGTTTACGTACTTCAATAAATTAAAGATAGTAGAGATGCATATATTGCTTCTACATCCCCAAATAGGAAAGGAATATAAAAGATATAAATTCATGATGATGAAGACGATGGGAAAGGGCCCATTAGTGGATGAAAGTTGAATAAAAGCTGGAAAGTACATGAGGGAGTGGTAACTGATGAAACAGCATGTAGGAAGCCACAGTTTAGAGTACTTGCAGAGAGGTGATATTGGAGGGTTAGTCTTTAAAAGGATTGAGAGGTCCGAGAGAAAAGTCCTTCAACAAAATGGCTAGCTCCCACTAATGTATATGAAGATCCCAATCCCTTTTGTATTGCCTTATTCTTCTATGTGGACAAAAAAAAAAGTGATCACCAGATATTTGATGAAAACTTTCCACAGGACAGAAAAAGACAAGTAGAAAAAATAATAAAGGACCCTTGAGAGAGAAAAAGAAGAGAAGAGAGGTAAAATACTCTAATCAGTAAACTCAGAAAGAGTCAAAAAATTGCATGTATATAACAAGAATAGGATACAGAGCAGGGTGAGGGCCTCTGGAAAAAACAAAACAAGATAACCATTGCGAGATTTGCTTTGGCCTGCTGGGGAGCCCAGCTTATTTTTCTAACTTTACCCAAGTGCTGCCTTCCTTCCTCCAGCCCTAAACAAATGATTTGTTGCAACTTGGGCAATGTAGCAAACAAGCCCCAAACTATTGCAATCCCAAAACAACATAAGGCAGGAAGGAGTTCATCTGGAAATCCAATTAGTTAAAAAGTAAAACAATGACTCAGCCCACCTTTAGAGCAAAGCAGACAGCCTTGAGTGATATGCTCCCAGACCAGGAAGCTGCTATCCTGGGAGGATATCAGATCAGTTAAGTTCTTGTAAATAACCAGGAAGACTAAGAAGAAACTTAGCATTTCTTCAAAGGCATTTGGAACCAGTTAACAGGTGTACATCCCTAGCCCTTTGTCTCTCAACTGTCTATAAACACCCCTAGACAATGTACCACCCCGGGACTCTCTTGACACCCAGGAGTTCCGTCCTTTCAGTCTATCTCTAAATAAAAGCCTGTAACTTGCTCTCCTACCTTGACTGTTCACAAAGGTCATTCTTCGGCTCCGTGAACAAGAACCCCGGCAATAAAAGTAGCACAAAAACACTAAAAGAAGGAAAATGAGATAGAAAAGGCATATGATACATAGAGTGTAAACCTGGGTGATCCAACTTTTGACCATAGGAGTTCAAGAGGAAACAAAGTAGACAGAATTATTCCTGTGAAATTTCAGAATACAAAGTATAGAGATAGCCTCAGAGCTACCAAGGAAAAAAAAACAGGTTACAAAGAAATGAGAATGATATTGGCATCAGAATTCTTATCAGCAATCTTACAGATGAGACCACACTGGAGTAACGCCTTCAGAGTTCTGAAAGAAAATGATTTTCTTCAACATAGCATGCTATACCCAGTTGAACTATCAGTCAAGTGTGAGAATAGAATAAAAAATTTTCAGATATGAGATGACTTCTGATATTAATTTGCATCAAATACTTTTAAAGGAAGTTGAGGGTTTAGCAAAAAAGAGGAAATAAAACCAAGAAAAAGGAAGACATGAGCTCTTGGCAAGTATGGACCTAACCCAGGGAAGCAGTAAAGTTCCAGGGTGGTACCTGTGAAGTAAATCTAGAGAGAAATTGGTCCACAGTGGAGCCTGAGGTTGAAGCCTTCTGGGAGGGAAGTTTTCAGATAAAAATTTTCCATTCATTGGTTATGATGGAGACATTAAAAAAACCAACCAGCAAACTAGGAATATAGTACAGTCAAATAGTACAAGGTGGGGAAAAACTGTTAGAAACTGCAAAAAAATTGGAGACTTGGACAAGGTGAAATAGAATCTAATTCTTGGCCCTGAAGTGAATGCGATGAACCTGGTCACAATAATTATAAACAGTGATGACTGATTTTAACTTTCAGATTAACCTACAAGGTATAAGAGACATAATTATGATTGTAGAAAAAGTGCACAAGAAACATGGATGAAAAAACTGGGGTGGTAAAAGGAAGAGCACTGAAGGAGCATGTAATAAAAGTACTAGACCCGTAAGATGTAAAATTCAAAGTAATAGGTAGAGGAATCAAAATAGTTATATAATTATATTAGATGAATGGGAGAAGGAAGAGAGAATGATATAAGTAAGACTGAGTGGTATAAGCATTTAATGTAGAGATAGGAGGCGGTAAGTACAAGACTAAAGAGTTAAACAAGTAAAAGGGTTTGTCCTGGAGAGCGTTACTGTGTGCATAATGGAGCAGAAGTCTGTTGCTTTGTGTCTTAAGCCCTCGTATATTTTATCATGTTTTAACCCTGTGTGTGTATCACTTTGATACACGCTTTTTAATTACTTAAGAACTTAAGCTATGTGGTTTTTAGGTTTCTGTCCAAAAAAGATGGTCACCATGGATAATGGGATTTCGGTCAGAAAAAATCAATTGACAAGCATTTGTTGCCCACTTATGCTCCTAGCACCCTGCCAGGTGATAAAAGGAGCTTCAAGGGTATTTAAGACACAGACTTTGTCCACAAGACTAGTTGGGAGAAGTAATCCAGTACATGATACAATTAGAGAATGTAAATACATAGTAAAATGTTGAACTGTTAGAATGCTAATTATGTCCACTAGAAAACATGGCAGCAGGAAGAAAGAAGTGATTTGGACTGAAATCAGGGAGGGCTTCGCATAGAGCTTGGGCTTGTTTCTGGCCTTCAGTGATGGCAAAGATAAGAATAGGTCTAGAAGGGAAGAGCCTTAGAGGAGGGAAAGGCAACATGAACAATGGCTTGGAGAAGACTTTTTTTCTACTTAGTTATGTATTAGGTAGAAATTTTATCCTTCCTAATATCGCTATAAATCTCTTTCCCTTTAAATCTCCCTACTATAACAACTTTCTCTGAGTGGACTATTTTTTCCTGCTGAGAGCAGTAAATTTCGTCGCTTTGCAGAATGGTAACTGCCATTTAGTAAATGAGCTCTTCTCTATTCTGTGCTCCTTTAGTGCCAAGTCTTAATAAAGACAGATGGGTTCTCCCATCATGCCGCTGCTTCCCATCTCAAGCTGATGGCTGTGAGACTGAGAGCCTGACCCTATCATTGTCTAGTAATATAAAAGGCTTCATCATTTATTGCCATACTTTAATTACCAGGGGAAAAGTATCAATTATGAAACAAAAGATTTAAAATAATTTCAACAAAGCTAGGATGTGTGAGAAATTAAAACCCCTTTTTCCATGTTCTCTTCTTTGGTGGGGAATAGTGAAGGTGGTGGAGTGATTAGTTTTATTTAGGTTAAATTTAATTAATAGGAACTGACAACACTATGTTCTGTGAAGAATGTGTATGTCAAAAACCGTGTTGCTATAGGGCTATCAGTTCAAATATTTGAGTTCAGTTCAGTGAAAAAGTTAGCCAAGTTGTTAGACTTTGTCATCCTGGAAGCCCTTTATAGATATGGCTGGAGTCAGTCCATCAGCCCTTAGCCTTGAAGATAAGCTTTATAGTATATTCATTGACTCCCTAAACCCTTTGAGAGATATTAGCTGCTCCCCATGTGTTGTGAGATAATGTGGGAACACCAATAATACCCTTTGCCCCCAATTCACCCCAAACTATTCCTTTCTTTATACTGCTCCAAATCTAAAATGCCATACATGGACCCGACCTGCTGCACGTCAGCAAACGTAAAACCCCCGGCCGCGGGGTTCGCCAACTGGGACCTAAGGAGGGGGTGCGCGAATGAGGAACAGAAGACAGAGATAATGGAGACAAGACAGGCTTTCTGATCAAGTCTCGTTTATTGCAGGTTAGAGCAGAGAATATATGGACAGTACAGGGTGTGGTCTCTTCTGATTGCTTGTCCATTATGCTAATGAAGCGACCTACAAAGTCCAATCATGCACCGAGTTGTGCGCATGCGCAGTTGCCTCTGACGTAAGAGGCGGACCGGAGTGAGAACATTTGGTGGGAACATGTGGCGTGAAAGTGATCAACAAGAAGTAAACAAGAAGATGGAGTCTTTAAAACAAAATGGAGTCTTATTGTTCTTGTGCCACATGGCTCCTAACAATACACTTATCCATTCATTCCTTGGTGGTATGATTTTGAACCTCTAGAGACCCTCATCTAAATTGCATGTGCCCCTTAGGTTAGTTTTTTATGACTCCATTCAATTTCTGACACTGCAATGTGAATGAGTTTTTCTGATTGTGTGTTTCAGGTAACAGTGTTTTTATTACATTTGTTTAAATTTTTAATTATGAAACTATGAAATCCTTAATATATATGAGATCATATGTAGCATATGCATATTGTTTAATAATAACAAATGAGCATCCATCCACCCACTAACAGGTGAAAGAAATTGAATATAACCAAAATTTTTGAAGTACCTTCTTCCCAGAATTAACCACAATTTGGAATTTTGTGTTTGTCATCCCCTTGCTTTTCTTTCTCTCTAAAACAATGTTGTTTAGGTTTTATGCATGTTCTGGATCATTGCAGTAGATTCATGCTGTGTATATTTTTGCTGAAACTTTTTCTTTCAGTAATGTTTGTGAGATTCATCCATGTTGATGTGTATGGCTATAGCTCATTCATTTTTCCCTAATTATTTTATTGTGCACAAACACCAAAATTTACCCATGCTACTGATTGCATACCTTGGATTAAAATTTTTCAAGATGTTTATGATTAAAAAAGGAAACCTTAAGCAATATATAAATATATAAAGGAGTTCTCGTCTTCCCCCTCACCTTTACAGAAGTAACCACTGTTAACACTTTAGTTTCCATATCTCGATTTTTTTCTATGCACGTACAAATATGTGTACATCTGTGTGTGCACACACATAAAGAATAGGATTATGTACACATTGTTCTGCAATTTGTTTTCACGTAAAACCCCCGGCCACGGGGTTCACCAACCGGGACCTAAGGAGGGAGTGCACGAATGAGAGACAGAAGACAGAGGAAATAGCAGAGGAAATAGAAACAAGACAAGCTTTCTGATCAAGTCTCGTTTACTGCAGTTTAGAGCAGAGAATATATAGACATTACAGGGTGTGGTCTTTTCTGATTGGTTGCCCACCATGCTAATGAAGCGATCTACAAAATCCAATCATGCACCGAGTTGTGCACATGCGCAGGTGTCTCTGACGTAAGCGGCGGACCAAAGTGGGAACACTTGGCGGGAAATTGTGGCGCTAAAGTGATCAAGAAGTAAACAACAAGATGGAGTCTTTAAAACAAAATGGAGTCTTGTTGTCTTTGTGCCCTATGGCTCCCAACACATGTATATCGTGGACAGCTGCCCATGGCATTAGTTACATATTTAGTTTGTTCTTTTAAGTCTTCTCTTTATTCCTTAGTAAGTATATAGCTTAAATTATTTAACAAATATCCTATTGACAAATACTGGGTTCTTTGAAGTTTTGTTATTATAACAACACTGCAATAACTGTCCTTATATATACATATGTCTGCATAGAGAGGTGGAATCGTTAGGATGAAAATACTCAAGCTTAAAACTTTTATTGATGCAACTAATTTCTTTTAAAAAAGTGGTCACCAATTTACACTCCTACTAACATTGTATTGGCACAGTCTTTTCTACATTCTCCCTCTGGTGAGAGACAGGAGCTAATAATGTTTTCTGTTTCTGATTATAAAAGAACTGCATTTCATTTGTACATGAAGTTGGAAAACATAGACGAGTATTAAGAAAAAAAGGTAAAATATGTTCTATTCCTACTATTCAGTAAGAACCACTATTACCTGGCTTTGATGTAGTGAATTTCTACTTTTTTCTTTCTGCATATTGATGACCTTTGACACTGAAGGAAAATATGTCCTGAGACAATGACAACTCCCCCATCTTGAATAGCTATAATGTATTTCACTCACAAACACAATTTTTTGCAGTGACTGTAGTCCACTCACTGAAACAGTTTTCTAATCACTTTTATTTATTTTCATATATATCATATAGTGAACTTGTCCATATCAAAGATCTACACCACCATCAAACAGCTCTACACTGTTATTTATTTAAATCTTCTATTTACTGCTAGGCATTATCTTACATGTGTTTCCTCTTTCTCTCATTTCCATCACCAGAAATTGCATTTGACTTTTCTTTTTAGGCACTTAAAAAAGAAATTGAAAATAATGCCTGTTGGCTTTCATTCTATTATTCTTTTCTTTCTATTCATTTTCTTTGAAAACTCATGTTTTCTGGAATAATATAACACTCTAATTGTAAATTATTCCAAATTTTTCTATTCCTTCATGCATTAGTGTATATTTTTCAAAATTGCCAGGCCTGAGGTAAAAATAATGACTATTAGTAATTCCCTAATAGCCTCTCAGAATGTATAGATCATTGCTGCATTATCCAGTACAAAAATGGATTTTTAAAACACCAAGTTATTTTCTTTTCATTTTTAGGATTAGGTTCAATATGCATATCATGTCACTTTTCTACTTTAGCTGTTTTTTTTAAAACTTTCACAAAAATGGTTACATGCTAGATATATTATTGTATGCTTTGATTTTTTTATTTAACAATTCCTTATAGTAATCTTTTCTGTTCCACACATAGAGATTTACCTCATTGTTTATATTTTTTATTTTATTATTTTTTTTGAAATCATTAAGAATTTACCTCTTTTTTAATATCTGGGCAATATTGTACAAACATGATTTCTCACAATTTATTCAACCATCACTCTATTGATGAACATTGGTTTTTTTGTTTTTTTTTTTAGTTGTTTGCTTACTATACATAATACTCCTTGGGTCACCAGCTTATTCCACTTTGCCTGAGACTTTCTGGGGTTAGCACTAAAAGTCCTACATCCCAGGAAGCACTTTATCCTCGGCAAACTGGGATGGGTGGTCACCCCACTCTTCCATTTTCCTTCATCAATTCTTACCCACTGATACTTTTGTTTCTGTCATATCATATACTTTCCCAGACTGAGATTGCCAGGTCGTCTGATTGCTTTTATACATGATGCTTTGTTGGAAGTCCTATTGGAATGGGTTCCAGGTAATTTCTCAAGTGGAGAATGTGCCGGGCAAGTCGTAGAGTATGGTTCTGGGCCATTTTAGAAGCCATAATAAAAGTATTTTGGCATTAGGCTATTTGAGCGGGGGAGGAGAGAATCACAGAAAGGGCATAAGGATTGCTGAATGGTTAAAGGAAAATGTGCAGGGAACCCCCAAACAGATTTTACCTTCATAGTTTTGCCTAGAATGAATCCCGTTATGTAGAACCTCTAGATTAAGGGCATAGCAGTGAATTAAGAACCTGGAAGGCTGTTAATATCTTTGTGTTTCAATTTTTTAAATTCAAATAGTAAGAACTAAATAATCACCCTTTTCTTGTATCCTAGAGGTATTAGAATGCTAAATTCCAGTGTTTATAAAAGTACCTTGAGATCCTTAAGCTATGAAAAGGGTTATAAAAATATGAAATACTTGTCCCAGTAATCCACAGATGTCCTCTTGGCTCCTTCACAGACGCTGCCTTATATTAGCATTTCTTAATTAATATTGAGCAAACAAGGTTTCAGGAGGCCTGTTTAATAGGTACATGTACAGCTTCTACCATCTGAGGTAGTGCATTTCAGATAAGATTCTCAATATTGTTTGCCTCATGCTTTTAGTCAGGCAACAATTAAGGAAGCAAGAACATGTGCCTTCCACAACCTTGCGCTCATCTGTCACTTCTAAAATAGTTTCAAGGCGATTTGACAGGTAGTGCTGGCTGATGGATTGGTTTTTCTGTGATAATTGCCAATGTATTTCCTGTAAAGCCTGAAAAGGGAGAGAGAGAAGGTTAGAAAGGAACATTCTAGGGCTCTTTATTCTTTATAATCTTCTTAGATCAACTCTTTAGAAATTCTCAGCTTTAGAATACCAGAAAAGAACAGCAACTAGTCCACCAAACTCTTGTGGAGTAACCAAAACCTGAGAAGCTGCCTTTTTTCACAGAGGCAGAACTGTGAAATGAGTTGCAAACTAAGTCCTGAGCCATAGGATAGTTTCAGCGGGAAGCACCCAGGTGGCCTAGTAAAGGCAAAGATTCCGGGACCCTGGATTTAGAATCTTGTTCTGCTGAGTGCTATGAGACCTCAGCCACTGAACACCAGTTTCTCACCTGTTAGATATGGTTAGGAATACCTTTTTTACCTGGAGAGACATTATAAAGTACCTGGTCAGAGTGCAGGCCACAGAACAAAAGTGTGAGGTTGGAATCTTGGCGTATTTGTCATTTATTTGCTCTGTGACCTCGGGCAGAAAACTGAACTCTCTGAACCAGTTTCTTAATCTGTCAAATGGGGTTACCAGTGGCATTGGCTCCCAAGTGTTCTTGGAGGGTTATTATGAGAGGGTTCATGTGAAGTGCTTGGAACTACATCTCACACATTTTGCCATCAACATTTACCAATGTCAGCTGCTATCATATCTAATGCTTAAAATCATATCTAATGCCAGCCTGCATCCAAGTCCTGGCTCTGCCAGTAAATAACCTTGTAAAATTAATTGAACTCTGTGTCTCAGTATTTTCACCTGCAAAATGGGACAGCAACTGTAATGACCTCAGAGGGTTATTGCAAGTATTTCGTGAAGTGTTCAATGTAAGGGGTTTACAACAATGCCTGGCACAGAGTTAACCCTCAATAATTATTATTTTTTTATCCAAGAGTCTTAATGTAGGCCCTGCTTATATTCAGGGCTTTCCTTTTCTTCTGGCATTACAAACCATCCCTACCCTTTGGTGTTAGCCATCTTCTAAGGCCTAGTATTTTCATCATATGTTTTTCTTTTTCTTTGTCAAAACCTGCTTTCAAGCCTTTTAAAAATTCTGCATAAAAGTTTACTTGTCCTTGAGGCTTTGCAATTTAGCTTGACTGTAAGGTGGAACTAAAGGGATTTCAGACTGAGGACTGAGGATGAGTGAAGACTGTGGGGCTTCTGGGGAGGAAATCATACCACTGGAAAGCCAACGTGACAGGTCCTATTTGCATTCCATAGTTACTGTGAGAAAAATGTGAGCTATTAATACATGCAAAAATCCCCAAATATTGTGCACATACCGAATGTCCAGTGGATGGGATTGCCTGTTACCCTCCAGCTTTTGTTGACAGCTCACAATTATGGATTAAAAACACTATTAAATAAGTGCTTCCTGTGTGCTGAGCCCGACATCATCTCAGTTATACATGACACCAATCCTATGTGGTCAGCTTTAACTCCATTTTACATTAAAAAAAATAGGTATATACTTTAAGTAATTTACCCCAAGTTCATATTGTTCATAAATGACGGAGCTGGGTGGGATTTAAGCCTAAATTTATCTAATTTCAAATCCTCTGATCTTTCTACTCTACCACATTTAGACAGATTTTGTTCTCAGAACATAGTATCACTGGGTACAAATCACTTTGGGGATTCAGGGGTTTGTCTGGTAGCCTGGCTGAAGAAGCAGATAGTCTGTTGAGCATTTTTCTTATTACTGCACCTCCCTGGCCAAACTCTTGCCCTGTCCAGCCGAAAGGAATGCAGTGGTGAATACCCTGATATTCATTTTGAAATGTATGTTCCCAGAGTCCCAAATGGGTCCAAACGGTGGACTAAACTGTGATTCAAAGTGCTGACTTTAGTTTGGTATTTGCGTGGATGTGTCTGCAATAATGAAAGAAGGAAACCCAGTTGATGACTGGGTAGACGGTTCCTCCCTTGAGTTCTACTAGACTAGAATAAGAGCCAGATCAGCAGAGTACTCCTAACATTTGTGTGTTGAAAATATGTGTCTACTCATATAACTTCACCTCTGGGACTGAGGCTAAACCAACTGATTGTGAGGCTGGCTGATAAGATGGGAAAAGTTATAATTTGTATATTAAAAAAATTCTTTTCCATGGAGACAGTAAGAACAGATGTTGAGGAATAGGTAATAGACATAGACATAGGTTTTAGTGGTGGTTAGCTCATGTTCCCAAAGATTACACCAGAGATTTTCCATACTACACTCTGCAGGTTGGATTTTAGGGTGCATCTTAAGGAGGGTTTGCTGTGCTTACAAACACTGGATGGAGCACAAGGTGGTCTTTTGTTAAATACAGTACTGGTTCAAAGTGGATTATGTCTTGGAAGGACGCTGACTGCATCTCAATACATGCTTCACCACTAGTGAATAAAAAAAGAATGTTCACTTCTTCCCCAAATATCATCTTGGGATGAGGACCCCTTTGAACCAAGAGCCATGGGTACTAAGAGATTCTGTGTCATGAGCAAAGATGAACTGACAACTGCTTGCAGACTACAAGTTGCTCATAATGTAGTAGATGAGACAAACCTGTCAATATGCTTAATGCAAAGGAGAATGAAGTGCGTAAGTGCATGCTAGGCAGAGTTATCAGCGCTAAGTAGAATGACTTGGGAGTATGGAGGAAGGTTAAATTAGTTCTGCCTAAAGAAATTAGGGATGGCTTCACAGTAGATTAGCCCTTGACTTGGGCCTTAAAAAATGAGTTGAGATTTGATAATGATGAAGGATATTCCAGCTGAAGGAATCCCATCATGAAAGGCACAAATATGTGGAAGTAAATGCTATTTGTGTTTTTTCCCGTTGACAATAGTGTATTATATAATCGTGCATTCTGAGCACATAGTGTGTGCAGCCATCTATGGAGGTTGGTGAATCTGCGTCTAGAAGTGGGAACCAACCACTGACCTTCAGTAACACTCTCCACTCTATTTCTGGACTTTGCCTTGGAGGCTAATGGATGAGAACATGATGGAGTAGCTGGCAGTTCTTCTGCTGTGGATTGAATGTTTGTCCCTCCCAAAATTTGTATGTTGAAATCTTAACCCCCATTATGATAGTATTAGGAGGTGGCTTTTGGGAGGTAATTAGGTCCTGAAGGTACAGCCCTCATGAATGGAATTAGTTAAGTGCCCTTAAGACAAGAAACAACAAGAGAGCTTCCATCTATCTGAGAGCTTCCATCTATCTGGTCTTTGCTTTCCCTATGTGAGAACGCAATGGTAAGTCATGTTTTGTTACAGCAGCCTAGGCTGATTAAGACAACTTTTGTTCCCAGCACTGGTTCTTACACTGGGAAAAGGTGAGGATTAGGGAGCCAGCAGGCATCCCATGGAGCATAGTACAGTTTAGCCATAGAATAAACTCTTGATTATGCAGAAAATCATTAGTAAGTTGAAAATCTGACCTGGCCCGCAGGTCTGCGAACGTAAAACCCCCGGCCGCGGGGTTCACCAACTGGGATCTAAGAAGGGGGTGCGCGAATGAGGAACAGAAGACAGAGAGAATGGAGACAAGACGGGCTTTCTGATCAAGTCTCGTTTATTGCAGGTTAGAGCAGAGAATATATAGACATTACAGGGTGTGGTCTTTTCTGATTGGTTGCCCACTATGCTAATGAAGCGATCTACAAAGTCCAATCATGCACCGAGTTGTGTGCATGCGCAGTTGTCTCTGACATAAGCAGCGGACCGGAGTGGGAACACTTGGCGGAAAATGTGGTGCGAAAGTGATCAAGAAGTAAACAACAAGATGGAGTCTTTAAAACAAAATGGAATCTTATTGTTCTTGTGCCACATGGCTCCCAACATCTCCTCCCTTCTTTTATATAAAAGAAAGGGAGAGTCGCTTTAGCAATGGGCATTAACCAATTGGGGGAGTAGTGACCTGGCTCCTCCAAGACTCCCCCATCGATGGGTGTCAATGTTGGCCCTTAGTATCTTTTGCGGAGGGGAGGAAGAGCATTTGTTATTTTTGATACTGACCTCCATACAAGCCAGGTTTTTCTCTCAGGGAATTCAGAGGCGGTTCATGGACCTTCCCTTGCGGTGCTCAGCCTCGCACCCACATTGGTGCCCATATCGTACTCATTTTAAGGTGAGCCGATATGCACAGGTCTGAATCCTATGCAGTTCTTAAAAGAGGGGAGCCATTTGGCACAACAATAGAGCACATCATACCTTTGGCCCATTAGATCAAGCTGATGATAGTGGACTTGTGTTAGTCTGCCGAGGGCAGTACTGATTTGTTCTTTTATGAAGATGACAATTTTCCGGAAGGCCTAAAGGCCAAGGGAGAGTATGAGTATAAGGCCCAATCTGCCAGACAAAAAGACTCTCAAAATCATACATCTCTAAAGATTACAGTAAATACAATCTAAGCTAAAAGAGGGAGCAATGAATTGATCAATAAAGGGTACATAAAGCAGGGCAATTAAGTAACAAAGTTTAGCAAGGTTTAGCATCATTCTTTTTTTAGGCAGGTGGTCTGAGAGAACACCTGCTATATAGCATTTGGCTTTCTCCTAGTCAGGGCTGTTCTCGTGACGGCCCAGGAAAGGTCCACTAGTGAGGAGCTGAGGAGATATCATCACAACTCAGCGAGCCCTCTATCGGCTAAATCGAGTCTATGATAGTGGACTTGGATGGGGCGAGCAGCAAGGGAATCAACTTGTTTTATAAACATGGTAAGCTTGTTGAATAAGAAAGGTCCTAGTGATAGCAGCAGCAGGAGACCCAACAAGGGTCATAGAAGTGAAGAAAATAATGTAGTTAACCATGGGGAAGATTGAAACCAAGATTCGAACCAACTTTCCTGAGCTTCATGAGCTCTCTTTCTTTCTAAGAACCCTTCTCTGACTTTAGCCATGTTTTCTTTTACTACGCCTGTATGATCTGCATAGAAGCAGCATTCCTCGTGTAAAGCTGCAGAGGCCACCCTGTTGAAGAAATAAGAGGTCTAAGCCTCTCCTGTTTGGCAGGGCCACTTCTGCTAATGAGGAGACCGACTTTTCTAGAGCAGTGATGGATTGCTCAGTGCGGCTAATATCTTCGTCTATCGCCGCTCGGACAGAACTAAATCCTTTCTGTTGTTCTACATAGGACGCAATCCCCAAACCAGTCCCGGAAGCCCCTAGGGCAAAGAGAGTGGCTACTGTAAGGGCGGTAACAATTTCTCTCTTAGAACGGGTCTGTGTATCTTTTGTCCAGTCAAACGGATGATCTGGCAACTCCTGGTGATACGTGACTCGAGGAAAGATGGCAACCATAATGCAGTAATCATTAGAATGATTAAAGTTTGAGCTAATGCATGGAGTTACTCCGGAGGTGGAACATATCCACCATCCCCTATCAGGGATCAAGAAATATTGGAAGAAGAAACAGTCTTATTGCAAAGTCTTTGGTGGCTAGAAGGTACCTTACCTATGCAGGTCCCCAAGCCTGAGACTCGAAGAGACAAGCCTCGCTTTGATCTTAAGCTGCATTGTTTAGTCAGAGTTGTGTTATGGCTATAAGTTCCTGAGTAGGCTACTGCTTCATAAAAAGGGGGGTTCATAGAAAGGCAGAGCCAACAGCTGACCGTGGCATTGGGGTTAGTGCTATTCAGTAATTCTTATGTGGAACTCACTGTTTGCCAGAGGGCTTGGGCAGGTCTCGAATCGGTGGGAACGGGCGAGGGGCCTCCCAAGCTAGGGATTGTGGGTTGACGGGTGGAGACCAGCGGGTTGATGGAGCCGCTATGGCTGTTATTATAGGGGCTCGTCGTGACAGTGGATGGGGGTTTTATAGTAGGAGGAAGCAGGATTTTGTTTTTCACTGGATTGGGCCCCACTGCAACTGCGATGGCTTCATATGTTAACCTAATCTGTATTAATGTGGCTCGTTGAGGTGTCTGGTAAATATGGAGACCCCACATCAATCCTGATACCCATCTCCTGTCCTTTTTTCCTTCTTCGGTAAAAGTTAATTTTACAAGATTGCAGTTCTCTGAATAAGACCCAATCCCACTAAAAGTAAAAGTGCACCTCTTAACGAATTCCCATTTTAGGAGCCATGGTTTAGTGCTCCACTTTGAACCCCCGTCATTACTTGTGACACAGGCCCAACTCTTACAGTAGTAAGAGGTGATCATTCCGCAGGTATCTTTCATCTGTCCATTTCTAAACCCAGGGCAAGCATAGAACCCATTCTCACTTATGGAGGCTCTTGCTTGGGGCTCACGTTCGGCTGCTGGATAGAAGACGTTTTCTAAATTGAAATACAAAGAAGGCCACCAGGTCCATAAGGCTCCCTCTGACGTTGTGGAGTTGTAGGTGGTCCAAGACTCTCCATTCAGAATTTTCCAAGTCATCTTATAAGGGGCATGTTGCTGTTGCCCTGAAGTGGCTTCAATCTTGGGCAGGCTTAGCAGAATCCAGAATACATGTATCCCAATCTTTTTCATGTTTATTCTGTAAAAGAAAAAGAAATGTGATCTCAGGGGGGTTTCATCCCCTCTGGATGAATGGTTAAAGTTATCTACCTGTTTTACGAGTCTTTCTGGTAGCCATCTTGCTGCTCCATTTTTGGTATCAAAAACGCACACTGACCCCCATCCCCATATGAGGACTGGGTCAGGTCCAGGCCATTTATAGGTCAGGGGATCTTTCCACAGTACTGCTGCATAATCATCTTGTGTATTAGGGTGCCATAAGCGATCTGCAGCTGTTTTATTTTTTGTATCCAAATTTAAAAAATTTAAAATAAACAAGGCATGACTAAGTATATTTCTCGGGGATCCTTTTACTGGGTATATCATTCCCCTTTTTAATTTTTCAAAAGTATGTTTAAGGGTTTGATGGACTCTTTCAACAATTCCTTGGCCCTGTGGGTTATAGGGAATACCTGTAACATGTTTTATTTGTAACTGAGAGCAAAACTGCTGAAAATTACTTCCAACATAACCAGGGCCGTTGCCAGTTTTAATAATTTTGGGTTGACCCATCACCGCTAGGCAAGCAAGGGTGTGAGCAATAATGTGCTTTCCAGCTTCCCCTGTTTGAAGGGTACCATGAATGAATCCACTAAAGGTATCTATAGTAACATGCAAATATTTAAGATTGCTGAACTCTGGGATGTGTGTCACATCCATTTGCCATATTTCATTAGGAACCAGGCCCCTAGGATTAACTCCTAAATGTGGGGCGGGCAGGAAGGTGACACATGAAGAACATTGTTTAACAATCTGTCTAGCTTGTTCTCTAGTTATTTTGAAAAGAAGCTTAAGAGTATGAGAATTCAAATGATGTAGAGAATGGGCTTGTTGAGCTTTTTGAACAGCAGTATCAATTACAGAGCACACTAGCCGCGTGGCTAGGTCTGTGGTTGCATTCCCTTCAGAGAGCGGACCAGGGAGGTCAGAGTGTGCTCGAAGGTGACCTATGAAAAAGGGGCAGGATCTTGACCTAATTTTTCTTGTATTTAAAAAAAAAGGGAAACAGCAGCAGTGGAGGGTTTGATAAAAGCTACAGTCTCTAGAAATGGAACAGCGTGGACGATATAAGCACTGTCAGTGTATAGATTAAAGGGCTGATTTGGAAAGATTGCAGACACTGTTAGAACAGCATACAACTCTACGAGTTGGGCAGACGTATAAGAAGTAGTCACAACTGTAGTCTGTCCTTTGGCTGTAAAGGCGACTTTCCCCATGGAAGAGCCGTCTGTAAACACAGTTAGGGCTCCAGTCAGTGGTTGATGGGAGGTATTTTTTGGGAAGACAAAAGAATGGGTTTTTATAAATTGAAGCAGTTTGTTAGCAGGATAATGATTGTCTATTTGTCCAAAAAAGGATGAACAAGCAATAGGCCAGTCATCTGTGGTCTGAAAAAGCCAATCAAGTTGAGCCTTGGAATATGGCTGAATAATGACATCAGGCTCTTTGCCAAAATATCTTCTTCCGTGTTCCCTACCCTGTATGAGTAGGCTTGCTACTTGGATATAATAAGGAGTGATTATCTTTTTGGGGGAAGAGGGCAAGTGGACCCACAGGAGTGGCCCCTCCTGCCAAAAAACTCCAGTAGGTGTATAAGAGGTCATACAAACAACAAAAAGGAGAGGTTTTTTTATAACATATAAATGTAACAAACTGTTTTTCAATTGCCAACTCAACCCTTTTTAATGCCTCTTTGGCTTCAGGTGTCAATGATCTATCGGATGTAGGGTCGGAATCCCCTTTAAGGATATCAAATAGAGGCTTAAGTTCTCCAGTAGTTAGTTTTAAATAGGGCCTGATCCAATTTGTATTTCCTAGGAGTTTTTGAAAATCATTGAGGGAATTTAAGTGATCTATTCTTAACTGTGTTTTTTGTGTATTAATTTGGGTATTATTTAATTCGAAACCTAAATAGGTATAAGGATCTTTTAGTTGAACTTTATTAGGGGCTATTTGAAGTCCTCTTTTTGAGATTGCAAATGAGGGTATTACAGCAATTCAAAAGCTGTTCCCCGTTTTTCCCTGCAAGCAAGATATCATCCATATAATGTATAAGGTAAATAGAAGGCCACAGTTTTCTAAGGGGGTCAACAGCTAGGGCAACATACTTCTGACAGAGTGTAGGACTATTAGCCATGCCCTGAGGGAGCACTTTCCATTGAAAGCGTCGCATGGGTCCTTTGAAATTGGTAACTGGCAAGCTAAAAGCAAACCTTTTCTTATTATCGGGATGTAGTGGAATGGTAAAAAAGCAGTCTTTAAGGTCAATGACTATTGTCAGATAGTTAAGCGGATGGCCACTGGCGTAGGGAGACCTGGCTGGAGCACTCCCATTATTACCATGGTTTTATTAATTTCTCTAAGATCTTGTAAGAGTCGCCATTTTCCTGATTTTTTCTTAATAACAAAAATTGGAGTATTCCATGGAGAAGTAGTAGGCTCAATATGACCCGCAGCAAGTTGCTCCTGCAACAACTGTTCTGCGGCAGCTAATTTTTCAGAGGTAAGAGGCCACTGATCTACCCAAACAGGTGCCTCACCTTTCCAGGTGATTTTATCTGCATAGGGTGCAGGACCATCAGTGACCATTAGGGTAAATTTCCTAGGCCTAAACGGTCTAATTTCTGAGTGACTTGAATGGGCTCTTTTATACCCTGGGATTGTTTTCCCAGGCCTTGACCAGGGCGGAAACCCTGGTTTAACATTTGAGAGGCGACAATTTCATTGGGGCTGCACATCATTAAATTTAACTGAGAAAGAATGTCACGTCCCCACAAGTTGACTGGAAGGCCGGGTATAACATACGGCTGCACTGTTCCCAAGTTTCCCTCCTCATCTGTCCATCTCAAAATTTTGGCACTTTGCTCTGGATTTTTAGATTGTCCTATTCCTTGTAGGTGGGTAAGGGAAGTGGAGAGGGGCCACGTCCGAGGTCACCTTTCCTTTGAAATGACTGTTGCATCAGCTCCAGTGTCTACAAGACCTTCAAACCTTTTTCCATCTAGTTTCAATATTAACATAGGTTTGTCTCGAGTAATGTTATGTATCCAGTAGGCATCAGAGGAACCAAAGCTCTGATCTTTTCTGTCTCTTCGAATTACAGGGTTACTAGTTTTTACAAGCGGGAGAAGAAGTAATTGAGCAATCCTTTGTCCTTTTTCTATAAGAAAAGGGGTTTGTGATGTACTTGCCATGATTTTTATTTCTCCTGTATAATCATTGTCTCTAACTCCAGGGTATATTTGTAATCCCTGGGAGACGGAACTTCTTCTTCCTATCAATAATCCAAAAGTATTGGGTGGTAATGGACCAAAGGTTCCTGTGGATATAATCTGTATTCCCATCTCAGGAGTTAGTACTGAGTGGGTGGAGGAACAGAGGTCCAGTCCTGCGCTACCTGGGGTTGCCCTTGAGAGCTGGGACAAGAATTGCTTGTCTGTGGGACAAACCCAATTGCCCGGGGGGTCTGCCTCGAACTCAGGGCCGGGGGCTGGCCCCTTTGGAAGTTTCCCTGCTGAGGAGGTAAGGGATTTCCCTGAGCATCTGTTTTGGAACGGCATTCAGCTGCCCAATGCCTTCCTCTTTTGTGCCTGGGGCAAGGGAAGGGAGGAAAGGGACTTCTCCTGTGGGGAGGTTCACTTTTAGGAGTGCGGCAGTCTCTGGCAAAGTGTCCTTCTTGTTTACAGTTAAAACATCTTTTGGCTTGAGAAAAATCTTTTTAAGCGGCTCCTATTGCTATACCAAGACTATGAGCAGTCCCAATACCAGCACAAAAACGAATGTAATCAGAGATGCTGTTGCCACTTCGGTGCGGACGGATAGCTGCCTGACAGGCTGGGTTGGCATTTTCAAAAGCTAGGTGTTTGATAAAATGTTTCAGTTTCGCTTTCTCCAAAAAGCCTCTCAGCCATACTTGTAAGACGGCTAATAAAGTCACTGTAAGGCTCATCTGGCCCTTGTCTAATATTTGCCAGGGAAGTGGTGGTTGATCCCTTTTGGGGAAGCTTCCTCCACGCTTTGAGGGCGGCATTTTGAATTTGAGCAAAAAGGCCGGGAGGAAACACTATTTGAGTTTCATGGGTGTCAAAAGGAGCATTTCCTTTTACTTTTTCTAAAGTCCAATCTGTAGACTCTCCGCCTGCAGCAAGATTTTTGCGGGCGGTCTCCTTACAATTTTCGGAGAATTCTGATTTCCAAAGAATAAAATCTCTCCCAGATAGGGTGGCACGGGATAACTGATACCAATCATTAGGTGTTAGCCAGAGGTCTCCTAGGGTCTCTCAGATAGAAAGGGTGAAGGGTGCGACAGGCCCATAAAGTGAAACAGCAGATTTTAGCTCTTTCATGGTTTTGAAACCAAGACGATGATATTGGCGAGTGATTACTTGTTCTCTGTCACTGTTATCTTCTCTTTTAACTTCAGTGACTGGAAAAAGATTTATCGGGGTCTGAGGCTTTTTTCTTTTTGGGACTACAGCTGTAGTGTTTATAGAACTACTTTGAGTTTTAGGTTGATTTTCATAAGGGCTAGGGAAAGGTGCAGCTATTGCAGGAGGAGGCTCAGTAAGCTCAAGGTCTAAAGCTCGTAATTCTCAGACCAGATTATTATGTTCTTTCAACTGAATAGCCCGTCTTAATTGTCTAATCTCAGCAGTGAGGCCTACGGCTGCAGTATGATTAGCCATGGCAGGAGCCTCTGGAGGGGCCGTCGCTACTTCCTGAGTAGTGGGGAGGTTAGAATAAGGAGGGGAAAAAGGAGGGACGGCCTGGTCAAAATTATATGGAGGCAGCCGCCGGCCCAGAGACGGCCAGTCAGGATTACCATATCTGGTGGCTTCTGTTTTTAAATCAGCCTCCTTTTCAGGGGTCAATTCATTTTTATCTATCTTAGCATGGAAAACTTTTAAAGAGGGATATAGGGGTTTTATAGAAGGGGAAGAGGTGGTGGTCTCCCCCTTATCCTGTATGGAGGGAGAAGACTGGACCTCTGGGAAGCATGAAGGAGAATTGTCATTATCAAGGGGTATGTCAATGGAAACAGAATCAGCCCCCGGAAAATCTGAATGTGCCTCTGAGGCTTTGTTCAAAGGGGCTGAGAGAGGTTACTGCCTGTTTTAAGGAACTTTTCCCCCTCCTGAATTACTTCTTCAACATCCTTATGAAAGCGTCTAATCTGTAAGACCTCATTGATCAGATTCCAATACGAAAAGGCAATAACTGGGACTTTTTCTGGCCCAAAAGTTTTATAATAGTCATTTAAACAATCACCAACTCTTAGCCATCTTTTCTCATTAATAGTGCCCTCCTGAGGAAACCAAGGTCAGATATCGTCTAGAAAAATGAAAAACTTCATTAAGTCTCTTTTCTTAACCCTAGTCCCTCGTGTCTTGAGTTTTTGAGCCCTCTGATAAAGAGCTCTTGTTTACTCAGTGTCTGTCCCATGACTGCGCCACTCACTTACCTCTCAGGCGTGTCTCACAGAGCAGGTAGATCTATGGCCGCCAAAGCACAGGTCTTCACTCACGCGGATGCTTCACAGGCGTGTCTCAGAGCAAGTAGATCTGCGGCTGCCAGAATAGAGGCGTGTCTCACAAAGATCTGTGGCCGCCAAAACTCTCTCGCGGTGACCTCAGGATCATCGGCTGGCCAGCCCTTCTGGAGTGGCATCCGTCACAGTCTCCCCTGTGCCTCGAGCCCCACGTTGGGCGCCACTTGACCTGGCCTGCAGGTCTGCGAACATAAAACCCCCCCGGCCACGGGGTTCACCAACTGGGACCTAAGGACGGGGTGCGCGAATGAGGGACAGAAGACAGAGAGAAGGGAGACAACACAGCCTTTCTGATCAAGTCTCATTTATTGCAGGTTAGAGCAGAGAATATATAGACATTACAGGGTGTGATCTTTTCTGATTGGTTGCCCACCATGCTAATGAAGCGATCTACAAAATCCAATCATGCACCGAGTTGTGCGCATGCGCAGTTGTCTCTTACGTAAGCGGCGGACCAGAGTGGGAACACTTGGCGGGAAAATGTGGCGCGAAAGTGATCAAAAAGAAGTAAACAACAAGATGGGGTCTTTAAAACAAAATGGAGTCTTACTGTTCTTGTGCCACATGGCTCCCAACAAAAGTCTAAATACGTCTGAAATTAAGTTTTATCTCATTATTTCAAACTCTTTCCTTATTTGACTTTCTGTTACTTCTTAAAAGAAAAATGCATTTGTTTGTCTTTTGTTTACACTTCATCCTTGTATGCCTTTCAGAAGATAAAGGATCAAAGGGTGGCTCAGAGAGTAAACAAGGATTCTAGAAATCCACAAACTGGATATGGTGGTTTGCTGATGCAAAGGGATAGATGTATATCTGACACACACCTGTGTCAGAGTGGAAGCATGGTTCAACAGTGTATCTCTGATTATCCTCCAAAAAGTTTGGGAAACGTTATGATTCTCCCTATACGTGGGTTATTTGCAAGATCCTTTAAATATTGTTTACATATGGAGTCTTGGTATAAAAATCAATGTTAGATTTGTTAATAAAGCTAACGTGTTCCTTTAGAAGGATTCACTGCATTCATTAGTGCCAACCATTAATACTTAAGTATTACAAAGTATATCACTCATGAAATGAGTATTGAAATGAAGGGGCTATATATTTAAAGCAGTGTGGTAGTAGTTTGAAATGTATGTCAAATTTACAGACAGATTTATACATATACTTCAAGCATGTTAATATAATTGGACTGATTCTTTATGATCAAAAAAGCAATGAATGAGAGTTTAGACAACTTCCCCTGAAAATTGTCTCAGTGAAGTCTTATCTTACTCAGAGGCTGAGTTCTTAATTCAGCAGAAAAGGCAAAAATCACTGTGGCAGAGACTACTAATTGCCTACACGATATACACTTTCTGCTTCCTCCTTAGTGAGAGAGATTTTTCCTGGATATTAATGTGCTGTTCAAAAACTACATTTCTCAGCTTCCATTTCAGCTGGGGGTGGTTAATGAGATCTAAGTGGACCTTACTAGGAAGGACTTAAAGGAAGCCATTTAAGATTGGAAAGACCTATTGGTGAATGATCATAGTGCCCTCATATTTCCTGCCTGGACTATGACCTGATGGCTGGAGCTCTAGTAGCCATTTTGGACCATGAAGTGACCATAAAGACCATAAAGCTCTAAAATGTAGCAGAACGACAGGAGCCTGTGTCCCTGATGACACTTGAGGCCATTACACTATCCCTGCACTGCCTATCTCTAGACTACCTTCAAATGTAGGGGGTAATTTCTTGTTTTTAAAATGCTGTAGTTGAGTCTCTGTTATTAGTAGCTGAATGCACTTCCTGACACAGTTGCATATAATCAAAATTACCTTAAAAAATAACCAGGAAAGTGCCATTGTAGAGACCAGTGTATCTTCCAACAAGCCAGTTTTACCTCCAGCCCTGGAACTCATTACTATTCCTATGGTTGAACTCTGAATTTACACATAACACTGTGAAACTATCACACTATAAAAGTCACATGCTATTTGAAGAGGCTCAAAGAAATAAGAGTCACATTTCCCATATCCCATTCACTCTGGGTGCAGATTCACTACATGAGATGGGGTGGGTTGTCAGATTTAGCAAATCAAATGAACCAGGAAGCCCAGTTAAATTTGAATATTAGATAAACAATGACTTTTTTTAGTCTAAGACTCAATTAGGTGCCAGTGCTGATGAAAGGAAAAAAAATGACAGAAGATTACAAACAGTATAATTCCTTTTAATGTAAATTTCAAAACAAGACAAAATTAAACCATACGTTTTTTTAATAAGTTTATTTTGATATCATTAATCTACAATTAAATGAGTAATATTATGGTGATTACACTACCCCTTCATCAGGTCCCCCCCACAACCCCATTACAGTCACTGTCCATCAGTGTAGTGAGATGCCATAGAGTCACTACTTGTCCTCTCTGAGTTGTACAGCCCTCCCTATGCGCCCCCCAACATTACATCTGCTAATCGTAATGTCCCTTCTTCCCCCTTGCCCCTCCCTTCCCACCCATCCTCCCCAGTCCCTTTCCCTTTGGTAACTATTAGCCCGTTCTTGGGTTCTGTGAGTCTCCTGCTGTTTTGTTCCTTCAGTTTTTTTTTTTCCTTAGTTCTTATACTCCACATATGAGTGAAATCATTTGGTACTTGTCTTTTTCAGCTTGGCTTATTTCACTGAGCATAATACCCTCTAGCTCCATCCATGTTGCAAATGGTAGGATTGGTTTTCTTCTTATGGCTGAATAATATTCCATTGTGTATATGTACCACATCTTCTTTATCCATTCATCTACTGATGGACACTTAGGTTGCTTCCATTTCTTGGCTATTGTAAATAGTGCTGCGATAAACATAGGGGTGCATCTGTCTTTTTGAAACTGGGCTGCTGCATTCTTAGGGTAAATTCCTAGGAGTGGAATTCCTGGGTCAAATGGTATTTCTATTTTGAGTTTTTTGAGGAACCTCCATACTGCTTTCCACAATGGTTGAACTAATTTGCAGTCCCACCAGCAGTGTAGGAGGGTTCCCTTTTCTCCACATCCTCGCCAACATTTGTTGTTGTTTGTGTTTTGGATGTTGGCCATCCTCACTGGTGTGAGGTGATATCTCATTGTGGTTTTAATCTGCATTTCTCTGATGATTAGTGATGTGGAGCATCTTTTCATGTGCCTGTTGGCCATCTGAATTTCTTCTTTGGAGAAGTGTCTATTCATGTCCTCTGCCCATTTCTTAATTGGATTATTTGCTTTTTGTTTGTTGAGGTGCATGTGTTCTTTATATATTTTGGATGTCAACCCCTTATTGGATACGTCATTTATTAATATATTCTCCCATACTGTAGGAAGTCTTTTTGTTCTACTGATGGTGTCCTTTGCTGTACAGAAGCTTTTTCAGCTTCATATAGTCCCACTTGTTCATTTTTGCTTTTGTTTCCCTTGCCGGGGAGATATGTTCATGAAGAAGTCGCTCATGTTTATGTCCAAGAGCTTTTTGCCTATATTTTTTTCTAAGAGTTTTATAGTTTCATGACTTACATTCAGGTCTTTGATCCACCTTGAGTTTACCTTTGTGTAAGGGGTTAGACAATAGTCCAATTTCATTCTCTTACATGTAGCTGTCCAGTTTTTCCAACACCAGCTGCTGAAGAGGCCATCTTCTCCCCAATGTATATCCAAGGCTCCCTTATCAAGTATTAATTGACTGTATGTGTTTGGGTTGATGTTTGGATTTTCTATTCTATTCCACTGATCTGTGGGTCTGTTTTTGTGCCAATACCAAATTGTCTTGATTACTGTGGCTTTCTAGTAGAGCTTGAAGTCAGGGAGTGTAATTCCCCCTGTTTTATTCCTCCTTCTCAGGATTGCTTTGGCTATTCGGGGTCTTTTGTGGTTCCATATGAATTTTAGAATTATTTGTTCCAGTTCATTGAAGAAAGCTGTTGGTAGTTTGATAGGGATTGCGTTGAATCTGTAGATTACTTTGGGTAGTATAGCCATTTTGACAATATTTATTCTTCCTAGCCAAGAGCATGGGATGCATTTCCATTTGTTAGTTTCTAAACCATACATTTTTAAGAGAACACATTTTAGAGAATCTCAGATAGGTGGCAAAACTACAAACAAAAGCAAGGAAATAATTAAAGTAAGATCCAGGATTGAGGTCACCCCTGGGGTTAGGGAGGTGCTATAGAGGGTACATTAAGGGCTTCTAAGGTATTAGTAACATACGATATTTTAATCTGTGTGGTAGATACAGGAGTTATTTTATTTTTATTTTAAATCCTTAAACTGTATGTATGTTTAATCTCTTGTGTGGGTTTCACAATAAAAATGAAAAATGCTTTTATAACCCCACTTCGTCATATGCTAATAGTTATTCCCTGTTTGAAGACTATGTGCCCAAGTTCAGTCTGTTTCTGAGATATGTTTTTTCTAACTCAATGAAAATGAAAGTTTTAATTATCTTTATTGCCATTTAATGTTTAAATCAATCTTTTGTCTGCTTGTTCAGGTGTGTTTGCCAACTCGCACATGGGCCAGTTCCTATAAATAGATGTTCTTGTTTTACATAAAGCAGCAATATAAATCACCTAACTATACCTTATATTTTAACACGTAATAGCTGTGTGACAGGCACCAACTGAATAGATGCCATTTGTTAAATGGCTGTGATGTATATCAATCTCTGCTGCTAAATCGGAGGTGATCTATGCAAAAATTGCATTTGCACCATTCAACCTTGAAATTGGCCACAAGGCACAGGCTCCTACAGAAGTAATATGTCAAACTTCAGAGATTACATCACATTTTGGGGAAAACATGAACAGTAGCCAAATGACAGTCTTAGCAGATTAAGTCCTTGATTTGATTTTTTTTTAGGAGGATCAGATACAATGCCCCTTGCTTTATGCTGAGGCCTCAGGAAGCATACTCTAGAAGCATAATAATGATACCTTCTATACAGGCAGACTGCTTGTCTCCTCTAAACCTGTTTCCTCTTCTATAAAGACAAAGGGTTTAACTAAGTGATAACTGAAGGCACTTTGATGCCAGCAAATGTTCTGATTCCATAATTTGAATAACACTTTCATTTGCTAGTATCTTTACATGCCTCATTCCGTTTGATTTCCCAACAACTTTCTAAGGTAGTCAAGGCAAAATATTGTTATCTCCAGTCTCAAGATGAGTAAACCAAGGCACAGAGCACATGGTGACTCCACGGCATACAATTCAATTAGGACAAATTGACCAGTGGTACAGAACAGAGATCCCAGACACAGACCAATGCTTACATTGAAAGTGTTACCTAGCACTAGATATATAACAGAAGTAGCATTACAGAACAGTGGGGCAAGCTTGGACTCTTTAATAGTGGTGCTGAAACAAATGATTATCCATGTGGAAAAAATGAAATTGGATCTCTGCTTCACATATACACAACAATCAGTTCCAGATGTTTTAGAGGCTTAAGTGTAAAAGACAAAACTTTAGAAAACAGGAGAATATTTGTGCAATCTTGTGGCAGGGAAGGATTTCTTCAGCAAAGACAAAAGGTGTAAACAATAAAAAGGAAAATATTAAATTCGACTGCATTAAAATATAATAAAGTAAAAAACAAGTGGATAGATTAAGAAATCAACGTTTACGTGTATTATTTGAATTTTAGAGTCTACTTAAACAAAACCTTGAACTATAGACTATAACAGAAAATTCAAGGGAGGGAGAAGGAGAAGTAGGATTGAGTTAGGGTCTTGGCTGCATCAAGAGAGATGAGCAGCCTCAATCGATGCAGATTAAAGTTGAAAAGCCAAGAACTAGAGTAATGGAATTAACATCAAAAGTACTAAACACAGAAAAGTCAAAGGCCTAAAGGGATTTGCTTGGGAGTAAGGGGCAAGCAAGGAGCATTTTACTTTTCAGTTTGTGCTGTTCTGTCCTGCTTACATTTTTATTTCATGTTTATGTAGTCCCTATAGAATGAAAAAAACTTAATTAAATGAACAAGACAAACAAATGTGACTAGGCTGGAGTCTTTGACATCATTTTCTAACCAGAACTTCCTGTGTTACACAAGCAGATCAGGTTGGCAGGTCAGATCTTAAGCATGGCATCTGTTAAGTCTCTGGACAGTTGATTGCATTTTTGAAATAAGGCAGAACAAGGTTGGAAAGTGTTTAAATTCTTCTCTCAAGTCTCTTCTGTTTACATGATTCATAGGGAACAGATGGCCCAGCTGTCTGTATTTAAGAGAAGTGGGTGGTTCCTGGTTTGCAATCAATGAAGCCATAATTACAACAATTTTGAGTAAACTGGACCCCATAAAATATTGTTTAATTTGTGAATGAGATGGAGGCACAGAGAGAAGGTAGGCTGATTGGAGTCTAATCTGCCACATATTCAGGAAAGCGTCTTTAAAATCGAAGCAGCTACAGACCTCACTAACCCTCCCTCACCAATATACTGGGAAAATGAACTGTGTCCTTGGGTGCTCTCAGACACACAACCTAATCAATGTAATGGTGTAGCTGTCATTTTTGTTCAAAATCCACACTTTCCCTCTCATCAAGGCCTAAGAAACATTACTGCTGCTTAGAGTTGGCTGACCTTGAGAGCTGGGAAGAAGAGAGCTCTTTATTTCTATTTCCATATATACCTAGCATGTTGAAATGTTATATTTGCATACTATTAACCCACTCCCTTATGAGAATGCCTGCTCTCAAATGAGTGTTGAATAAATGTGGAAAAGGAAGGAGTTGCAAAGATTAAAAGCAATGGTGAAAATAAATCATGGTCATTTTGTGGGTCTTTGGAACATACGAATACATTCACACCATTCTTTAGGTGTCTTTTATTTATTGAGTGTTTAAAATGTCTTATCAGCATGTTAGTAGCTGTTTTAAAGAGCAGGTTCCCCCTTGGTAATGCATGCATAATTGCGCACTTTGCTCAATATGGAGCTGCATATTTCTGCTGTGTCTACATGATTTGTAGCAGATTTGTTCACTTCAATTGACCACAGCATGGCGGGATCGTCAGCGTTCTACAGGATGGGCACTGGTGAAGGAAGGAATTATGGAAGCCATATCCTTTTTCTGGATTTTCCACCTTAGGCTGACCTTGGGATATTGCAGAAAGGCCTCCTTTACAGGGAGAGAGCAGATTTTCCCAAGAGAAGAGATGTTAGTCCATGTACTATGGATGTGGAAGAGGACTGACTGCCTGCCAGAAAACACCTAAATTTCCTAGCCTGCCACTTCCTGCTGCTGCTTCATGTGCCACGTACTCAAGCCACTTTGGACTCTCAGTGGTTCTCAGTGAGCCTGTTACTGCCTTCTTAGGGGCTGTTTGGAAATGTGTGATAGTGATTTTGGTTGTTAGAGAGTCTGGAGGACTCTACTGGCATCTATAGGTGGGAACCAGAGAAGTTAAACATCTTGTAATGTACAACACAGAATCGTCCTACTCACTGGAGCACTCCATTGAGACACACTGGACCAGTTCCCAAGAAGGTAACTTAAAAAAAAAAAAAAACTCTTTTGGCATGTAATTCACATACTATAAGTTTACTAATGTAAAGTGTCTAATTCAATGGTTTTTAGTAAAAGCCTTGCTTTTTTATACCTCAATAACTCTGCTCAACTTCTGCCTGTGATCTTTCTGCCCTATAATCTCCTTTACTCTCTTATCCGCCTGAAAATGTAAGAGTAATTCTCAGAGTTGCAGCTTAAATATCTCTTTGATGCTTTTTCAGGTTACCTCAAATAGATGTATTTTCTTAAAGGCAGGAGTCAGCAAGCTTTTCCTGTAAAGGGCCAGATAATAAATATTTTTGGCTTTGCAGCTGTGGTCTCTCTTGCAACAACTCTGCCATTGTAGCACAAAAGTAGCCATAGACAATAACTAACAGAATGGGTGTGTCTATGTGCTAGTACAAATTTATTCACAAAAATAGGTAGTGAACAGTTTGTAAACCTCTGTACTAAATCACTTTTCATACTTTGATTACATCACTCAGCACACTATAATGCATCTAGTAGTATGCATATTTACCTCCTCCATAAGACACTGACCTCTTCTTCATCATGGTAGCCATGATGATTAATACAGTGCCTGGAACGTAGTAGGTGATCAGTCCATACTGGTTGATTGGATGAACGCTGGTGCAGAGAGCACTGGCAGCCATACTTCTAGATCGCTATGAAAATAACCAAACCTTTGGCTGTGTCAAATGCAATTGACTTTGTATAAAAACTTACTCGATGGAGTAAATCCTGGGTTTTGACATCAAATCTTAAGTCCCTTGGCTTAGCCAGTTCTGGAGAAATTCTATAACACTGGCTC
This sequence comes from Smutsia gigantea, assembly GCA_032199065.1. Lineage (NCBI taxonomy): Eukaryota > Metazoa > Chordata > Mammalia > Pholidota > Manidae > Smutsia > Smutsia gigantea. The sequence goes on from JAVSCE010009577.1 coordinate 91,584, forward strand.
ATTGAAACAAATCAAGATACTGCCTGACACATAGCCATTCAATGAAAGTGTGTGGAATTGGGTTTCAATGATAGAAATTATGCTTGTTGAGACTTTTGCTTTGGACAAATAAAATGTATAACAAGCTAAGTGTGACTATCTTCTCATCCTCCCCCTCTGCAAAAAAGAAAAAAAGGAGAGACAGAAAGAGAGCAAAAGAAGAAAGAAAAGAAGGAAGAAAGGAAGGGAAAAGAATGAAAGACTGGGCTTGAAAATGGCAAATGTTTTCCTAGTATAGGACAGGGGTACCAGTTCCCGAGAAATAGAGTCTTAGGATGGTAAGGACGAGAGTAATTTCTCATAACCAGGAAAGGGTCTGTTTAATCACAGACATTTTGTGGAGTGAACCAGCCTACCAACTTGAGTAGAAAATCATCAGTGTATCCTATCCCCTTGGTGACCAATGCTCACCTCTGGGACAGTCCATCCTGGCTTCTGCAGACCAGCAGGAACTGAGAAAAGGAGAAAATGTATTAAGATTCAGTGGATCCTCTGAGGCTGCAAAA
>JAVSCE010009579.1:0-84550 GCA_032199065.1 Smutsia gigantea
GAAATGTGAAGGGAAGTCAGCTCATGGGTCTCGGGGGAAGTTTTCCTTATAAGGGACTCAGAAGCATTCTGTGGGTCAGACTTCGATTGTTATGTGACAGTTTGATCTTTGGTAGCCATCAGCACCTCTGATGGAATAAACCTCAGGACAGAAGTTAATACTTTGAAGATGGCAGAGCAGAAAGATAGAAGGACCCAGGTACTGATACTGGCTTCGAGCTACTGAACCCCCTAACCCTGGACCTGCCTTCTCTCTCGACTTTTTGTTATGTGAGATGCTCTTTGCTTAAGCTGTTGAAAGTCAAGTCTTCTGCTTCTTGAAGCCAAAAGCATCCTAAATGATACACGTTATCTTAACCATCTTAAAATTATTATTTTTTGTATTTGTTGATATTTTGTGTATATCTCATAAATAAATTCCTTAAGATCAGGAATCATGATTTTTTTGTATTAAAAAAATACTTTATTTTTTTAAGAAGTTTTAGGTGCACAGCAAAATTAAGGAGGTACAGAGATTTCCTATATACCCCTGTCCCCACACATGCAGTTTTCTCATGGAAACATCCCCCACCAGAGAGGTACATTTGTTATGATTGAACAACCTACATTAATACACCATTATTACCCAGAGTACATAGCTTACATCAGGGCTCACTTTTGGTGGTGTACATTTTAGAGTTTGGACAAATGTACAGTGACATACATCCACTGTGAGAGTATCATACACCGGGCTTTCACTGCCCTAAAACTACTCGGTGTTCTGCCACCAAACCCTGGCAACTTCCAATCCTTTTACTCTCTCCATAGTTTTGCCTTTTACAGAATGGTGTGTAATTGGAATCATACAGAATTAAGTTTTTAATGTAAGCATTTAAGTTTCCTCCATGTCTTTTAAGCTTGATAGCCTTTTTTTTTTTTAGTGCTGAATAATATTCCGTAGTCTGAATATGTCATAGTTGATTAACTCACCTACTGAAGGACATCTTGGTTGCTTCCAAATGTTGGCCATTATGTATAAAACTGCTGTAAACAATCTGTGTGTGGAGGTTTTTGTGTGCACATCCATTTTCAACTCTTTTGGGTAAATAGCAAGGAGCATGATTCTTGGCTTATATGGTAAGAGTATGTTTCATTCTGTAAGAAACTGCCAAGCTATCTTCAGAAGTGGCTGTACCACTTTGTATTCCTACCAGCAATGAATGAAAATTATTTTTGATCTATATCCTCACCAGCATTTGGTATTACCAATGTTCCAGATTTTAGCCATTCAGTATATCTGCTTTGGTGAGGTGATTTTTAAGGTCTTTGGCCCATTTTTTAATTGTTGTTTGATTTCTTACTGTTGAGTTTTATGAGTTCTTAGTGTGCCTTGGACAACAGTCTTTAATCAGTTGCATCTTTCATGAATATGTTCTCCCAGTCTAGGTTCTGTCTTCTAATTCTCTTGAAATGATGATATTTTATGTGGAGTTTTCCCAGGATCTTGAATACATCGTTGTTTGAGAGAAAAAACTATTTCATTTCCATAAACATTGACTTACTTTCTGTGAAGTATCTGCTAATCACTGGGAACACTAAAATGAAAATGAGCATGTAGCAGTTTTGATTGTTCAAAAGAAAAACAAGACATCTGACCACGTTAAGAGAAAGGGGGGTTAGTGTAAGAATACACATGGATGGACCTCACAGCTAAAGGCCCATTCTCTCCTTGTCTCCACTTACTGACCCACATCGTCTGTCTGACAGGCCTCACCTACCTCCATGATTGTGAGTTCTGTCCTTCTCATTTCACCCACCACCTGGCCAAAGAGCCAGGAGTCCTTTAGTCCAGATTTCAGAGAGACACATTTACATTCATTAATTATCATCTGTATAGGGAAAAACCCCTCAGACCCACTACATTGTGGGTCACTGGACTGCTTTGGGTCAAGAGCCACCTTCGGCCAACCAGTGGTTACCTCAAGACTATAAAATAGCCTGATGCATCTTCCCTGAAGCCACAGGAGGAATTTAGAAATGAAAGACGCCATGACTAGAGTGTTTAAAAGGGAAATAACTCCAGAACTGCTATCTCAGTCCCTGCTGTAATACTGCTGTACTGCCGGGTTTCCATGCCTCGGCGAGCTGTTAATGATTTCCACCAGATTTAAATCATGAAGTAACAGAATCAAAGTCTCTCTTTTAGAATCAGCAATGACTCTTAACCTGTTTTGGAGAAAAGAAATGGAAATGAAGTTATCAGGGCTAAAACAAAAATGTGCTCTATAGGAACAAATAGTCCACAATGTCATAATTTCTCGAGGACCGATAATATTTAGAAATATTAAATTAGCTAGTTAAGATAGAGACAATTTTTGAGGTAATGTTGTAGTTCTTTTTTTCTTCATAAGGCCGAATATTACTGTAGAGGCAATTATATTCCCAGAGCAAGAGATTATCACACTGGCATAAACTTCACCAACAATAAACAGTTACCTGGAAGATAGATTAGGTTCCTGTACTTAATTAAGTGGAAATTTTACATTTTTAAACAGAAAAACACATTTGTGATTTTGGAATCATTCTCCAAAAAAAATTATAACTTATCTTCATTAACTTGAAAAAGAGTGACTCTGGAAAGATAGAGTGGGTGACACTTATTTTCTGCCATCTACTTATTTGCATTTTTTTAGTGTTTTTATGGTGAGCATTTATCACCTGAGAAATATTAAAAATATTATATTAATGTGTGAACTGTACATAATTAAAAGGAAAAGACAGCAATTTATTTGGTGTGGTTACCAGCATTGTGCTATAAATAAGGCATGCTTTCCTTTTTAATGCCTTTGAGGGTGATGATCTCTGTTCCAGAGTTAGCAGGTGTAAATGACACTAGATACCATTTGAACACCCTGTAGCCTATTTTGATTCATTTGAATTTAGAATTGTAGTAATATAACTATTTGAGTTAGTGTCAGATGAGGCCACTCATATGAGTAATTTGTGCTATGACTTCACTTACTATGTACTCAACAGGCACCCAAAGCAGAGCTGAGCAGGATGATATTTTCATTTGCCCCCCGTTTCTCAGTGAGCGGTTTCACCCCAGCTGTAGCAGAGCACCCAGTCCTCAGTGAAAACTCACCAACATCAAGGGCAATGCTTTTAAAAGCAACCCATTTTTTAATAAGGACAGGAGGAATAAGTATTATTTAAAAGAAAATGTTCTTCATGGAGTGGACTTAATAAAATACCAGTCAAGACATGTTAGTACTGCCCTTTAAAATGCCCAGGGTTCCTCATTGCTGACAGAATCCAGTTCTGGTCCTCACTCGATCTCCAGGACCTTGTCCCAGCCTCTGTTTCCAACCGTGTTGCCCACTGCATCTCTTACACACTCCACTCCCTAACCACATGAGATCGCCCTTCCCTGAGCAAGCCAAGTACTTCCAGACCTTTGTAATATCAAAAAGTCCTGTGGTCAACAACGAAGTGTGACCAGGAACCACTACCAAAGAAAAAGCACTATAGCTATTTCATAACATTTGAATAATTTTCCATCAGTTTCTTCTAAAGGTTTAGCTGAAATTGAGACCTTTCTACTTTTTACTTCAACAGCTGCCCCTTTCCCTAAGTCACCTTCTGGAGTATAGAACATAGTCACTCAACCATTCAGTTTGAAGTTGACTGCAGTGTGTTGCATGGAGTCTGTCACAGTGACGGAGCACGCAGCAAGGGCCAAAGACGTGGATTCTCAGCTGGGTGACCTTGGGTCCATCCCTGGACTTCTACTTCCTCAGCTCCTACAGGCAAATAAACCTGCCTCCTTCAAGGTTTAGGGTGAGGAGCAAATGCGAAAACTCTAAGGCCCGCATAACACAAGGTGTTAACATCTCACTAAACCTCAGTTTCACATTAATTTAGCACAGGTTTCTCAGCCTCTGCACTCTTGACAGTTTGGACGGCTAAATAAGTCTTTGGCGTGGAGGGTGCTGGCCTGTTTGTTGGGCGAAGTCTACCCACTAGATGCCAGTACTGTCACCAGATGCCACCAAGAATGTCTCCAGACATTGCCTGATGTCTCCTGGGGAGAAAATCGCCCCTAGTATAAACCACTGGTTTCTTCTGAGCTTTTAGAGTTGTATTCTGGTCTCCCTCTAGCTCCAGCCATGGTCTTTTCTTTTCAAATAAACAAGGTCTTTAAAAATTCCATGTTGGGATGCCTTCCCTGTCTCCCCACCAAACTTTATAAAGATGTTTTTGTAGTTGTCCTTGCGTGGACTTAGTACCTTCTCCAGATTCTGTCCACCGAGTCTCCTGGAGCAGAACTTCATTTCCTGGGCCCTGGACTCAAAAACACTTCCTCTTTTCTAATTAGCCCTTCTATTTTTATTTACTGGACAATCCAACTTGAACATGAAATTTTCTCTAAAAAAATCCAAGGTTTTTTCATCGAGTTCTCTCTCCTTTTTCCCACTGGATCACAAACCTACCCGTGGCCTAAAAGTCATTCCATAATTGTAAATCTCCTTTTCTCCTCACACATTATTTTTAGTGTGTTTTTTAATATTAAGAAGGTAATACATGGCATTGTATCTTTTTTCAAATTGTACTGAAGTGTGTCCTCAGAGGAAATCTGTCCCCTTCATTTCCCCTCCCCTGCCCCTCAACCCCCTCTCACCCAGCTTTTAACGCTCCTCTCCAGAGATAACACTGTTGGTCCCCCGTGGATCCCATCCTTCCAGTTTTCTGTCCATATGCAAGCATGTTTTATTTCTCACAGCTTTCTCTTGTTTGTGTGTGAAGACAGTGATTTTTCTCTTATTCTGTCCCTGGCCAGAATAATTCTCACTCCCTAAATATGGTCAAAGAGGAGGTTTTATTAGTGTTCTGAAGGTATAAACACAGACTCCCTTCCTGCCACAGCCCACAGGAGAGCCATGAGTGCCGGAATTGCTTGACAGCCGAAACGAGCCTCCGGACATTGACAAGCAAACCCCTTCAGGTACTGGTAAACAAACGTCAAAATCTCCGTTCTATTGTGTTTGATTTTTTTTTTTAAAAGAAAAGACACTATGTGTGTTTTGCAAAGGACCCTGAGGAGAGAAGATGGACGACAGGTTTATGTAAATGGGAAAAAAAAACTTTCATACCAAAGGAGGAATATTTAGGCAGGGTCCGCACTGGGGTTCATTCCAGGGAAGTCTCCCTTGCAGAGTTCATCAATTGAACTCCTGGTAGGGAACCAGAATTAATTTGTTTCTGATTTGGTAACTTGTGACCATTTACAAAGGCAGATACCCAAGTACAAAGAAGAGATTTTTTTTTAAGTTGCCATTTGAATTAGGACTGTTTTTAGATCTTTCTCTAATTCTTTGGTTCATTCGACATGTACTGATTGGCTTTAGGCTCTCTTGTATGGCAGAGCTTTGAGTTGGATGAAGTCATAAAGTTAGACATCAGTCCTGCTTTCCAGAAGCCCATGGTCAGTGAGGGTGGAAAGAGCTTGTTTATATTACCGAATCCAAATATCAAGTGATAAAAGCCATGAGTAGAGCTAAAATGCTACAGGTGTTATCAGTGTACTTCTTCCCCAGTAAATATTGCCATGAATACTGTTTCTAGCACAATTGTCCAGGGACTCAGAAATCCAGGCACACCATGGGTAATAACACAGCATGACTCAGCTCTATGTATTTCTGGCTATGGATTGGGCAGCGGTCCTTACAGGAAGAGGAAAGAAGATGATAGTGGTGAGTTTTAAGTGTGAACAGTCCTATCTTTACTGTAAGAAGTATGGAGTAACAGCCACATTTCTCAAAACTTCCTGGCTTTGCCAAAAGCAGCGCTTATTTTCTTCTCTTTCTCTTTTGGGTTTGCAAGTTGTGAATGAAGAATCTCAAGAGATATATTAGCCAGCTATTGTTGCACTATTGCTATGTTAAAAAAAATCCTAAATCTCTCTATAGCTTACGATCATAAACATTTATTTTCACATTCATGTCAGTTGCCTGAGATTTGGCCGATCAAGGCCGAGCTAGGCTAGAATCCAGGTTTCTGATCTTGTTGAGGTTTGCTTTACATTATGGAGCTCATGATCTCAGCTCACAGAAATGCAAGATCACAGCAACATGAGAAGGCAAGCCAGAATATGTGATGGCCCACACAGAGCACACTGTCCCCTCCACCCATATTTCTCGGGTCAGAGCAAGTCCTACATGGCCTGTCCCAACATCCGTAAGGCAGGGAAGTAAATAGTACCAAGAGAGTGGAAGGAACTGCCAAGTCACAAGGACATGTACATAATTCATATATTCAGAGAAAATGTAAGAACTGGGAACACGATCGAATCTACTGTAAGGGATTGCCATTTTTCATGAAGAGAGAACCTAATGATGAGATATATGAGTAAGTGACCTCTCCCCATGCAGTGGAGTCGAGGCTGACCTTTAGGTATTGAAACATGGTTACTGACCTTGGGGCCCAGTGCCCTGTGTGGCTGGAGATGAAATGGCCATCACTGCAGACTGGGAGACCTTCCCGCCTAGCTGCAGATAAGCTGTGTGTCCTGCTGCTTCACAAACAGAGAAGGAACACTGCATCTTTCTTTCCCAGGTACTTGCCTGCTTATTTCCTTCCTCTTGCCCCAACTCCACAACTGTTGTGCTTCTCCACCGTGTCCCAAGTCCACCATGTTTACGGCTGCTCCATTTCAACCCAACAATCCTCAGCTGTTTGGCATTCTGCAAGTCCCCTGCCCTTCATTTTCATGTAACCCAGGGCTGCTACATTCCTGTAAATACATGCAGCGTTTCTGGATCTCAGTGGGGAAGGAAAGGCTTGAGAACCTGGCTGGGTTGTTTGTAGCAGTTTCTGTTAGAAGCCAAGGTCTAGCTTTCCTCTGAAAATGTTTATATGAGTTGGCTCCGAAAGAATCTTGTAGACTCATAGAATATGAGTGCTAGGGGCTTTAGAGATCATCTAGGCAGCCCCACAGCTTTACATATAAAGCAAATGAGGCCCAAAGAATCCAGTTAGTGGAAGAACAAAGCCCGGGGTCTTGGACTTCCAGTTCTTAATTCAGCGGACCTGCAGTGTCTCATCACATCCATCTTTTCCCAGGGGGAGTTAGTTGCATGGTTACTGAAATGATTATGAACATATGTGGCAGGATACTAGATGAAATTTTATAAATATATGGATTTGGGGGCCCTGGACTCTCTCTAAAGCCATGTAAAGACCCCACCACTAACAAATTAGAATATTTGGTCAAGGAAAGAGGTCTCAGCTAAAGTGCAAAGACAAATACAGAGTTAATTTTTGGCTTTTGATCTTCTAAGGGCCCAAGGACCAGAGATGCCTTTTAGAGAAAGCCCTCCCTACCAGCTCTGGCATTCATTCCCAAGGCAATCTCAGAGAAAAATGGGGGATGGAGGGAGTGGGAAGGGAGAACCCTGAAATAACTGAAGTTAATCCTGAATAACTGAGAAATCACTCACCTGACTGGTTGTGTGTGTAAGTGACCTTATTCAGTTTACCACTACCAGGATTGAAATTCAAAACTGATGTTATGTTACCATTTTTCCATAACTGAGTGTGCGAACTGTGAATTTTATGTCTGTAGTCCAATTAACCAAAAAGATTGGGAAGGACTTAACCATGGAATAATTTTGTTTTGCTTATATGTATTTTTAGCTTTTTCATAATACACATGTACTGTTTCTGTAATAAAAAAAATATGTTATTTTAATTTAAAAATAATCACTTCCTACCCTTCATTACTCTTTCTTACCTGATACAGATCTTTTCAACTCTCACTTATTTCAAGCATTAGCCATGTACTGTGGCACTGGGCGTTGCTCCTGCCAGCATCTTTCCTAATTTTGTTATAATTTGCTATTTCCCCCAAACCTTTGTGCCTTTGTGTTTTCTAGTTTCACTGGTGTTGAGGTCTGAGGATAGCTGCACTGGCTATCAGCAGCTGTGAATCTGCAAAGTTCAGTTAGACAGAAAGACAAAGAAAAGAAAAAGCCCTGAGACTACAGATGTGCATTTATCATTCTGAAGTTGACTTTGGTACAGAGACTGTGGGTTTATTAATGATGTATGTCCTACTTCAAAATACTTGTAGAGACTTCAGAAAAAAAAAATTACCAAGATACGATCTGATAAAAATCTAAACAGCAGTGGAAGGAAGTTTAGCTCCTTTTAGCAGGCGTGGAAGGCCCAGATGACTAAGACAGGGGCATTCGGGTGGGAGCGAAGCTGTCAGATCTTCTTTTTCTGATGAGTGTTGATGGGGTGTGGGTGGAGGAAGGGCCCTTAGCCCAGCCCCGGGCAGGGGGACTCTTCAGGGAAGGCTCCCTGGTGGAGATGGCTCCCGAACTAAGTCCTGAAACATAAGTTTGAGTTAGCCAGGGAAAGAAATGTTCCTAGAAGGAGTAAGGAAACCTGGGCTGAAGAAAATTACGCAACCAAGCTTTACTTTTAGTTCCATACTTACTGGTAAACAGGGCAGAAAGGGCAAATATGATGTGCTATTTATTTCTTACTATTTGAGAAAACGGAAGTGCCTTTTCAGGAGTGAAAAATGAAGCTCTAGAAGAGTGATTGTCAAGTTTTATCATGTATAAACATCCCTCCAAACTTCCTTAGAAATTCAGAGTTCTGGACCTCAGCTCCAGTGATTCTGACTCAAGAATTCTGAGTGGAGTTCCAGGACTCTGAATTTTAACAAGCTTCCCCAAGTAATTACGATGTAGATGCCCCCTCCAGCCCATTTAAAAAAAATTCTGCTGTAAAATGAATTTATTTGCTTATTCATTCGTGTGTTCTTTCCAAAAAGTATTAAGCATTGTCCTAAATGCTAGGGAGAGATGGGAAAGCAAACCCGGAAAGCCCCGGAGAGTCTGTCTGTCTGTCATAGAGGCAGTCTGGCCGAGGCCTGTGATGGAAGCCCTAGAATTCTTCAAACCCTGAAGTAGCTTCTCTGAATGACCAGCTCAGCGGTGTGTGACCAGGGTCAGCAGCCAGGATACGGGGACAGAGACCACTGAGGCTTCTGAAAAGTGCAGAAGGGCTGGTCAGGGTAAGTCCGGGTGGGCAGGCCCCCAGTTTCGAAGAGGCAATTCTATGTTCTAAATGTTTGTGTTCCCCCAAATCCAGATGTTGGCGCGCTAACTCCCAATATGATGGCATTTGGAGATGGGGCCTTTGGCAGGTAATGAGGGTAGATGGGGTCACAAGAGTTGCATCCTCACGATGGGATTAGTGCCCTCGTAAGAAGAGAGCACCTGCTCTTCATCGCTGTCATAGGAGGACACAGGAAGAAGGTGGTGGTCCGTGAAACAGGAAGAGGGCTCTCAGACTTCCCGGTCTGATCTCAGACTTCCAGCCTCTAGAACTGTGAGGAAATAAATGTCTGTGCTTACGCTGTACAGTACATGGTATTTTGCATGGTAGCCTGAGATAAGACACAGAATTGTGGTCAACCCCTCTCCCAACTGTGGCTTCTCTGCACACTCTGGGTCCCGTTTAATCCTTGTGTAGCATTCCTTCTCTGCGCCTTCCTTGAGAACCTGGGACTTTAGCCTGCTCTGTACGTCCTCCTAGCCTGCTTCAAAGTGGTTTCAGGTCCACTTGTTACTGTTACCTTGTCTGAGGGCGGGCCACCTCATAAAGCAAACACTGCAGAACCATAACTACGACCAGCTAGCATTTAGACAGAGAGAAACCACAGAAAGCGTGTGTGTGTCAGACTGGGTGTGAGTTTGTGAGTGTGTGTGTATGTATGTGGCTGTGTGTTGAGAGACTGAATATACAAAAGGGACAATGGCCAGACCATATATCCATATACCTATATCTATGTACATACACACACACATACGTATATGCAGAGCTCTGCCCCCATTCTGCAGCATACAGTTCAGGAAGCCAGCCTTTCATAAAGCAAAGGAGAAGGAAGTGAGGCCCTATCTCTAGGAACTGGTCCCTGAAGCCAAACAATAGTCCCTGTAACAATCCGCTCTGCTTTTATTCTCCTCACTGCCAACGTAGGGGAAGCCAAATAATGCCCCTCACCAATCGCTGGAGCCAAGCACTAGAACTCACTGCGATGTTCCCCAGGCCAACTGCCTCCTATCGCATCACACCTGAAACCTTCCTTTTTCTTCCCTGCAGAACCTTCCCAGTCCTCTGCCTGCTTTGAGTTTCTGCCAAAGCACAAGTGCTGGGAGCTGACTCCCTTGCTGAAGCAAGCTTGGAATATATAGCCCGTGCTTGTTCTCATTTGGTTGGTCTTCATGCTCTTCATGCATTTCCACAGGGTGCCTGAGTGTGTGTAAGCGTTTGTATATGAGCCCGTGTATGTGGGAGGGAGCTGTGTGTTTGTGTGTGTGGCTGAGTGTGTCTTAGTGTGCGTGTCTGTGAGTTTGGGAGTGGCAAGGTTGGGGTGTAAGGAGGAATATAGAGGGAGCCTGCGCTCCCTGTGAGATCCTGTCACTTCTGGGTTTGCTCCCTTGGAATCCCCGTTTTAGGCCTGCTGGGTCAGGGTGAGGAGGAGAGAAGGCCGGAGGAATTGGTTGAGAGTCACTTCTTTTATACAGAGTTGACTGTAAAAGCCAGACTCTTTTGTTTAAGTAATAAAGAGTCCCTAGACCCTGCAGGTAAGGCCTTTGTCCTCCTGCCCTCCTGGGCACGGCACGGCCTCGGGCATTTCCTCGGCCCCATACTTCATTACCTCCTCTCCTCTTTTCAGTGCGGAACTCAGTGGCAGACGCCACGCTGAGGTCACCCTGCCTGGGTGCCCGCCTTTGCTCCAGAGGCTCCCCAGTGCCTCAGGGTGGTGTCTGGGGCCTGACTTCATGCCCCATATCAGAATTTCATTTGAGGCCAGGTGCCACATGCCTAAATTAATGGTTGGTAAAATTAGAACAAACAGAGGTAAATAGCCCTTTATCTAGCACACAGTCTCCCTCTGATTTTAACTGCAGCAAAGAGATCACTAAGGTGCTACAATTTTCTGATCAGTGATGGTAATTGTCTCCCCCTTAAGATCAGCTTACTCACTTCACAGGTCTCAGAGAGCTCAGGGGTCAGAAGGAAATCACAGGGTTGTGCGCGATTTCTCCTGAGCCTCTGTTTATTTTGCACGTCGCTCTCACAGCGTGGCACTGCTCTGAAGCAGTTCTCGGGGCTCTTGTAGAAATTGGGAGGGACTGCCCCAAGCCATGGGGTTCCGTGGAAGACTGCAGACAACAGTCTGTGGTCCAGCCATGGAACTGACTCCGCAAAGCCTCCAGCAAGCTGTCGTTTTACAATCAAAGAAACAAGGCTGACACCTTGCCCTTGCCAAACACACACCCCAGCCCTGCGGTCTGGCAATGGCGAAAACGGCAAATGGAAGCAAGCTCCCAGGCCCTGGGCCTTCCGTCGCACGTGTGTCACAGCGGGAGATGTGCTGCTCCATGAATAACTGCCAGCCCAACTTGGTGCTACATGGTCTCAGAGCCAGTGGTCTGTTCACTGGCCTTGCACAAGTTTAACAGTTCTCTCTCCTTGTTGTTTTCCAGTCAATCAACCAGTTTTGAATTCCTGTTTTCCTCTGCTGTCTGTTCTGTATTGTTGCCCACAGTACAGAAGCATATTTTATTAGGAGCTGGCATATGGCAGTTTAAAACATTAAAATGCCTACTCTAAATTCATTAATAAACTGATCATTACATGAATCACCAACTTATTTCTTGTGGATAAGAACTGAGATACACAGTGACTAATGACATGGAAGAATAGCCATGCACTAAACAAAAAATTAATGGCTATGTCAGGGGGTGAGGAATGCTGGTCACCTCGAGTGTTTGCACCAACCAGACCACTGAAGATGGAACCTCCCAGAAAGTGGTGACTCATGGGAATCTGCAGGCAAGGGGTTAGAGAGGACATGGGGGACTGATACCTCTCTTTATCTGTCTGTCTCTTTTGGCCCCACCACAGGCATGATTAGGAAGTTTCATTCTGTAGCATTAGGACGTAAACCCAAGCCTAGGGAAGGACTTCATTTAGAACCCCAAAACTATCGCACTTCAACTCCCTGGCATACTGGTCTAAACAGACACCTCCTTCCTGAATTGTTTCAACTGGGTAGGATTCCTCCCACTCATTTAAAATTCAATTCAGTCCTATTTTGTTTGTTGTTACTAACTTCCGAGAAATTTATTGTCATGCAAGAAGGAAGAAAGGTAAAATGTAGATTCCCCCATCCCCAGAGCATATTCTCTTTCAGAAATGGACCCCTTAAAAGATCATTTCCATAAGACCCAGTCAGTGAGCTGTTTGGTATTTTCTCGCAGGAGTTGAAAACGTTATGTCCATATGAATACCTGCACACAGATGTTCACAGCAGCTTTAATCAAAATTGCCAAATCCTGAAACCCGCCAAGATGTCCTTTGGTAGGTGAAGGGGTGCATATAAACTGTGGTGCGTCAGACAATGGAATATTATTCAGTGCTAAAAAGAAATGAGCTATCAAGCCATGAAAATACATGGAGGAACATTAAATACATATAACGAAGTGAAAGAAACCAGTTGGAAAAGGCTACATACTATGGGATTTTAACTATTCATCTTTCTGGAAAAGGCAAAACTATGGAGACAGTAAAAAGATCAGTGGTTTCCAGGGGCTGGGGGTGGGAGACAGATGACTAGGTGGAGCGCTGAGGACTTGAGGTCAGTGAAATGATCGTGTGATACTTCACAGTAGATGTTACTATACATTTGGCCAAACCCACAGAATGTGCGCTACAAGAGAGCACATGAATGTAAACGATGGACTTTGGGTGATTATGATATGTCAGTGTAGGTCCACCTGTTCTAACAAATGTACCATTCTGTGGAGGGTATTGATAATGGGGGACAGGTTCATATGGGAAATCTCTATACCTTCCTCTTAATTTTACTGTAAGCCAAAAACTGCTCTAAAAAAATAAAGTCTTTACAAAGAAAAAAAATAAAAGCAAAAGTAAACAATTAAAACAATTTCTCTATGGGGAAGCAGAGCACATGTTCAGGCATGTGTGAGTAGCATTATCTTTTACTTCCCTGTGAGCTGTGGAGTGAGGTGGCATTCAGAGCCCAGCGAGGAGGATGGGCATGGCTGGAGAGAAGTGGCCTGGCTATTTTCAGATGGTACAGGTGTCCCTGCTTTCTGGGTCTGCATGATCCAACACAGCAGCTACTAGCTACTTGGAGTTACTTAAATTTAAATTAATAGAACAAAAACCAAAAATTCAGTTTCTACCAGCCTCAGTGCAAGCGCTCACTAGCCTATGTGGCTTACAGCATTGTACTGAACAGCGCGGATTGAGAACATTTCCATCATCTCAGAAAGTTCCACAGGACAGCGCTGTTCTAGACTCTAGGCAGCCCCAGAGACTCACCTGGGCTTGAGTAAAATCACAAATTAACAAGGCCTGTGGTCTAGGACCCCCTGTCCCAGATCCTGAATGACATCTGAGCAAGGACCCTGAGAAATGGTCTACAGGGATAATTTCAAAAGACGGAGGCCCGGGGCAGGGCCGGGACTGACAAGGGCTTGAGAGGCGTGCTGACTGAATCAGTGCTTGAAGAGCAACTTCTCTCTTGCAATTCTTGCTGGTCTGACAGGCTCCTGCAGAATTACATCACTTCCTAAAAAACAGGCAAACACCTCTCCTTCAAGTTAACACCGACCCAAACAAGCAGGAAACAGGAAATGTTCAGGTTTCAGAGAGGCTGAAGCTTAGCGCAGCATCATGCCGGCGGAGCAAGAACCGAGGCCAGCGGACATGAGGGCTCCCCGCGTGGCCCCCGTCTTTGCCCTGCTGGTTATTGCGCTCCTTCACACCGGCCAGGCTCAAGGTAAGCTCCCTCCAGGCTTCCCACCCCAGATAGGAGGATAATGAAGCTGGTTCGGCACCCGAGGCTACAGAACTCTGTCGGAGGGTAACGTCCAGAAGTTCTAATCCTTTCCCTGAAAGAAGTGGAGAAATTAGAACTGTCTTTTCTGGGAGCTGGAGATGGGAGGGGGGACTTGGCTTTCCCTGCAGCTGGCTGATCGCGCTCCAGCTTGCTGACTTAATTTAACCTTCCTGCAATCTTTGTCTTCTAAGATGTGTGGGTCCCTGTAATTTACCAACTTTAATGGCATATTAAGAAAACCATAAACACTTTGGCAGTTGGTGTAAAAGAACATTTCAATCAGCTGAAACAGAGAAATAATGAATTTGCTTTTAATAGCATGGGCTGAGAAGTCTGCTAGTTCCAAAAACTTCTGGAAAAACTGGGGTATGGAAATTTACTACTGGAGAGTATACTAAAGAAAAATAATTAAGTTAAAAAAGAAAAACTAAACAGGAAATCATCTGAGGAGTTACCAGACAGCCACTCTAACTTACCAAGAAAGGTCTTTCATGTTTTTCTTTGATCTTGTTACTCTGGGGAATATTTTCTTTGCATTGATTGTTACTAATGAAACTTTGTTTTAAAAAGTAATGTGGTGATAGCAAAT
Organism: Smutsia gigantea; assembly: GCA_032199065.1. Lineage (NCBI taxonomy): Eukaryota > Metazoa > Chordata > Mammalia > Pholidota > Manidae > Smutsia > Smutsia gigantea. Next base: position 14,522 of record JAVSCE010009579.1, read on the forward strand.
CAAAGGTATTGGAAAAGACAAAATATTAAACCTCATTATTCTGAGCAAAGAGTAGCAATTGATTTATACCCGTGACAGTTGCTACACCGAGCACCATTACCCTCACTCGCCTCTTATGGTTGGTTGAATTGCCCTTGGGTAAAAAAACTCACTGGCTGGTTTTTGTCCATGGATACTACCTGCTAACCAGTGTAGGGCGGTGTGTCAAGCAAAAGGAAAGTTCTCAAGCTACAGCTCTTTGAGTAGGACAGGGGCCCCAGACACTGACCCAACAGATGTGGCAGCTTCCTGGGAGTCAGCAGTGAGCACCCAGCCACCTCATTTCTCCTCCTCTGGGCGCTTTCCTCGTGGTGTCTCCAGGCATCTGAGGTGGAAAGGCGAACCAGGCATATGGAACTGGGAAAATGTTCAGTTGAAATTGAGGGTAGCATTCAAAATGAGTTTAGGGGGGCAATGTGTTGTTTCGTGAATGTTTTGGGGATGGAAGGGAGTTTACAGGTGATGCAGCCCAAGCTGTGTTGGGGGTACAGGAGAGGAAGCTGGGGTGGAGGAAGGTGACATGTCTGGCTGCCACTTTTAGTCAGCTCTCCTGGCTTGGACCCCAAGGGTCTCTTCACTTCCCGCAGGGACCAACCACTCCCCCTGCAAAGCCCTCTGGACCAGACTCCTTTCCCTGCCAGGCATCCCCCAGCACCCCAGAGAGGGGATTCCTGCCTTCAGATGTCCAGTTCTTTTAATTCTCGATGCTACCGCAGGTGCCTCAGACATGCCTGAGAATAATATTTAACCTTGCCTGAGTATTTTCTTGAGCTTCTGAAAAATGATTGAATGGAAGTGTCTGCAATTCACAAGATACAGCAGGATAATTGGAAGAGACTCAGTAAAAGTTTTTCTGATGCCGCATCTGATCATGTGAGTCTGCCCCCTGAAGACCTGTGGCTGCTCCACATTTATGGTCCTCAGACTCTCACCTCAGCCTCCTTCCCAGTGGCATCTCCTTCCAAGTGCCCACCTTCCCCCAGCCGCAGCCCTGCCAGGCGCACTGAATGGAGCTTGTGCTCTAGTTCTCTGAGGCTCTTAATGAAGGTGAATGATAAATTGTCTTTTGTCTAGCGCAGCCCCATATAACCCTGAGGGCTCAGACTGAATGTCACCTCCTCCTTGACGTCTCCTTCACTGTCACTTCCCTGGAGCTCTGCCTTTACAGTGTTATAACCCGTAGAAGTAAACTGTTCAGAAACCTAAATCACTTTGAATCATAATTGTGTGTATGTCCTGTCTCCCACCAGGCTGTGAGCATTTCTGGGGAAAAATCCTCTTTATTTCATCTTTGACTTCCTCAAACCCTGTAAGGGGTCAGCATAAATTAGGAACTCAATAATTACTGATAAATACTAAAATTGTTCTAGAATAGATATGAGGTTGATCACTAAAAACTGAGCTCCTGAAACAGTGTTAGAATGTCAGAAGACAAAGATGAAAAGCTGTATTTATGTCAGTGGTGAAAAGCTACATTTCAATAGAGTGCAGAGATTACATAGATAACCCAACACACTTACTGGGCCCTGCCTGGTTTCCCAATATCTGAAAAATGCAAAAATGGCCATTTGTGAAGAGCTATATTAATCAAAGCTTATTATTTTGAGACTAGTCAAGGGAAAGGCTATTCTAAATTAAAGACTGAATATATATATTTTTTAGTTAATGTATATCCTTTTGAGCTAATGGTGCCTAAGACGTCAGGATATGATTTAGTTTTTAAGTGTCATACTTGTATTTCTGTGAAGTTTTCAAAAAGTAGCTTGGAGATGTTTAGAAGAATCCATTCTACTTGAGTAGCCTGAGTCTCTCCCTCAAATATATCTCAAATCATGCCTTTATTGGCTATAAACAGACAACATTATGTGGCAGTTACCTGGACCAGGGTCATTACCTCTGAGTCAGCATCTTTTCTGTTTATAGAGATAGCCTGATGCGGAATTGATCACTATCCCCTATGAAATAATGCACTTAGAAGTCACCAGGACAAAAATCAGAAAACAGCTTTTCTGGGATTTTGGCCAGACAGATGAGCATGGTTAAAGAGAAGCTGTCAGTCTAGGTGTCTTGGCCAGTGTAGAATACTAAGGAAGTTCAGACACAAGGCAGCATTCTGCCCCTGGAGCAAAGGGAGGCATGCCTAACTTCATTCCTGACTCTGTGCCCTGTCAATATGAGCTTAACACTATCGGGAAGCTAAAAGTCACATCCAAGATACCGAAAGCATGGGATTTATTAGCTGCTACAAGCAGAATGGTTTGTAGCAAGGAGTGCTAAAGGGCATGAGGCAGAAACAAGGAGGCTGTAACTGTCCTGGTGGCCACGGTCAAACACTAGTTTGACTGAGAGGACCGGGAGATTTTCTGGACTGTTTCAGAAAAGTAAGAACCATATAACTACTGGATGAACCTTGAGAAGGACAGAAAGAATAGAAGAAAATACCAGTTGCAGAACTGACGTGGCACCTCTGACACTGGTTCCATTTCAATGAATGTGACTGCCACCTGCTTTCCTGGGACAGTCCCAATTTCCAGTAGTAATAAGGATGATAATGGTGAACACACACAGTGCTCACTATATGCCCGGCACTGTTCTAAGTACTTGACATAATCTAACTTATTTAATTCTCATAACAACCTTATATAGTGGGTGCTATCATCACTGTTTTACATATGAGAAAACTGAGACAGAGTGAGGTTAAGTGACTTCCTAAGGTCACACAGCTAAGTAGTAGCTCTAAGAGTCAGCCACAGGAGTCCATTCTCTAACCATACACTCTATCCCCTCGGGAATTTCAGGCTCTGCCAGGCTACGTGTCTAGTTTCAGGTTTGGAAAAATATGTCTCCAGTGCTTCCCCAACTGTAGATGTAACACATAAACTCTGGTGGGCTCTAAGGTTACCACATGTTATAAAGGGACTGTATTAGGTTGGGTCAGAGATTGGCTGACAGGAAAAGGGATAGAGAGAGAGAGAGTTGGGTTAAACTTTGGCCTGCTGAGGAGGCGGGGATGTGCTGAAAGGTGCAGAGTGAGTGACAGGGAATCTGGGGATTAGCATACCTGAGAGGAGGAGCAGGAAAAACCTACTGAGTCACCGAGTGAGGTTCAGGGGTGGGACCAGGCAGAGAAACCACAGCCCTCTGTCAGGACAGTCACTGTGGGAGACCCCTGCTGAGAAGTGACCTCCCCCCCAGGGCCAACAACCCCTCAGGGACCCAATAGGCAGAGAGGGGTTTATTGAAGCTTAAAGTGGCTGTGTCTAAAAGGCTGACCCAGGAAACCAGGAGAGGGCAGGATCTTGGCTGGAATGGGCTCAATTCTGTTAAAAAAAAAAAAAACAATTTTGCCTACCTGTGTGTAGTTTGCACCACTGGCAAATGTTGGCAAAGATGTGTAGAAACAGGAACTCTGCACCACTGGTGGGAGGGCAGCTTCGTGCAGTCACCCAGTCTATCCTCTTGCTTAACCCATCCAGGGGGCTTTTAATTTTAGTATCTTATTTTTTCATTTCTAGAAAATCCTTATACATATATATATAGTGTCTTGTTTTTATTATTTCTTGTGCTATTTAGTCCTTCTTTTATGTCTTCATTTTAAACATATAATCTATTTGATAACTTTTATCAAGTTTATGTAGATCTAATCTTATTGCTTATTGTATCTGTCAACTCCCATTCATGATGGAAATCTCAGGGGCACTGAGGAGAGAGCCTGGCACTCAGAGGATGGCTCACCCCATTTAAGAAGCCCCCCAGTTTTCTGATTCCATCACCAAGCTACTATAAATGCTTTCCCAGTACAACCCTAATCCTGTCACCACAAAATAGTGTTGGGAAAAATGGAGACAGGGACGGTTTGGGCTTGAGAAGAGCTGGTGCTTGAACCTCAGGCTTGAACCCTAGTTCTGGGATGGGGAGGGAGTAGTCCTCAGGGGTGGAGCTCCTAGAGCTTAATGAGGAGGTGCCAAAGTTCATTAAAGGCACAAGCCAGCACACCTGAGTCAGCAGTAGAGGCAAGTCAGAAGCAGGTAACCAAGGAGACCAAAGTGATTGCCAAGGAGGTAGAAGGAGACGAAACCAAATTCAAAATCAGAGGAGGGGCCAGGGTCCACAGTGTCAAAGTAATGAGAGGTCAGCCTGGGCTGCTGCACCTTGACTTTGACTGTGAACTTGGCCAAAAGCATTGCAGCTGCTTTTTTTTCCTTCCTTCCCTTCTTCTTCTTCTTTTTTAAAACCGCAGCCTGATGTTTTAGCTTTAACTCTTGACCCAACAGATGGTCAGAGCCCCCAGACAACATTATATAGACTCATATCACCGCAGGCCCAGAACTTGTTCTAGGAAATCCCCATATGTAAATATGGCTCGGAATTTAAGTTTCCTCTACAATCTTTTTTTTTTCCCTCTTTTTTACAATTTCTGGCCCCTAAGGACATCCTTGCTTTTTTGAGATTTCTTTATATATTTAAAAAGTTGCTTCTTATATTTCATCCAGTATTTCCAGGAATTGCATATTGGGAGAATTTTTCTGGTTACCAACTATGCCAGATTACTGGAAAAGGAAATTCTTCTATATATCCATTCTGGAGAACATTTGGAAATTATTTGTCAACTGAACATGTTCAAACTGTACAATCCCAGCAATTTACTCCTGGGTACATTCCCCCGATCACTCACAAAGTGCAGCAAAGAAACATGGCCAAGAACACTGATTACAGCATTGTTTGTAAAAATGGAAAAAATGGAAACAACCTAAATGTCCATTAACAGAAGAAGAGTACACAAAATGTAGTATAGTCACAGAATGAGATATCTTAGAGCAGGTAAAATTAATGAGTTAGGTCTATATGTATTCAAGGTAAATCAGTTTCTATTAACTATATTTCAATTTTAAAAAATGTATTACTCAAAAAAATTGAATCAGTCTCAAATGCAATGTTGATCCAAAAAGCCAGTTGAAGATTATCATGCACAGTATAATTACATTTATTTATAAAGTTTTAAAGACACTCAAAATTATGCCTATATTGCTTAGGGACATAGGCACTTATTTTGAAAAGTGTGGGACTGACACATACTAAGTAGGATAACAGCTATTCTATTTATAATATTGTGGATCGTGCAGAAAAAACAGTAGTCTAGGGATTAGTAAAATAGGACCCACAGGTCAAACTCAGCCAGCTTTCTGTGTTTTTCTACCTTTGAGCTAAGAATGGTTTTTATAATTTTCAATGGTTATTTAAGAACTTATAAAATTGCCAGTATTTTGCCTCTTGGTCCACAAGATTTAAAATATTTACTCTCTGACTCTTTAAGAGAAAGTTTGCCCCTACTCTAGTCAATATGGAGAAATTTAAGATAATTAGTGGTGGGTACCCTGTTAGCTGTTACATTATTCTCTATTCTCTTCGGTGGGTATTCATTCAAAATGAAAAATAATGACAGAGCCTATGAGTTCTCGTCCAGCTCTCCTGAGTCCCCACCTAGATCATCCCCCCAACCTTTCCTTTCCATAATTCCCAATCTCTTGAAAGACAGCCAGCTCGTCCTCATTTTCTCACTTTCCATTCATTTCTCAGTGCATTGCAATCTGGCTATTGTGTCAAGAATAGTACTCAATTTGCTCTGAGTTACCAGTGCTTATCAGCCAAACTCAAAGGACCCATTTCTGTCCTTATTTTATGTGTTTCTCTGTAGCACTCAGCGTAATTGATCATTATTGAAACTCTCCTCTTCTTTGCGTGTTAACAATGATGTTTTCTTCTTGGTCTCCTATGACTCTGCTCCTTTCCGGTTTTTGCTTATGAATCTTCCTCTTCCACCTGCTGATTTCATATCAATGTTTATCTTGCCTTACCTCACTTCTTACTTCATTCCTGGGCATGGCACCCACTTCCATGGCCTCCCTCTCACTCCTTGGCCTATGATTCCCAAAGAATCGCCTCCAGCCAGACCCACCTGGCCAACTCTGGACCTGCATTTTCATCATCACTTCGCTATAGGTACTGTCACAGGGCTCTTAGGCTCAGCGCATCCACAACAGAGCTCATTTTCTGCTCTCTGCTGGTTTAGGCCTTCATTAGCTAGGCAATTCCACTAACTTCTCAACTAGTCTCCCTGCCAGCCCACTTTCACATAACCTCCAGGGTAATCATTCTGGAACAAAAATGTAATCCTTTCCCACCTGTACTCATCCCTTCAGTAGTTTCTTATTTTCCTTGGGATAGATTCCAAACCCCTTGGCATTGTTATAAGGCCCCCTGATAAGCTGGTCCTGAGTGCCTTTCCCACTTTACCCTTGACGCTTCCCACCATGTGCTCTATGATACAACTACTTGAATATGGTGAGCTCTTTTGGGCCACTGAGTCTTCTTTAGCTATGCTTCACTGTAATGCCTTCCCTGCCATCTTTGCCTGATGAACTCCTGAGGTTCAAATTCCATGATCACCTCCTCACAAAGATTTCCTGAATTCTCTCCGAGATGCAATGGATGCCTTCCTCTCATGTCCTCATGGCACTCCGTGTACAAACATGTTTTGACTTTCATTGAACTGTATTACACTTACTGACTTGTGGGCCATTGTCCCTACTTAATAGTCACGTCCCTGGGAGGCAGGGGCCTGGTCTCCTCTGCCTTTCTATCCCAGGGCCTAGAACAGTGTCTGGTACATAGTAGGTACACTAATGACTGACTGACTGAATGACATGCAATTTATCCTATAGCCCAAAACTTACTTGTATTCACAAGATTATCCTCATTTAAATAATGAAATGAAACTATAGTAACACCTAAATAATGTGATTTTTTGTTAACCCAGTTTTATTTTATTCCAAAATGTTAACTAACTATGCCAAATCTTTTTATGTATGAAGCTCATTTCTGTCTCCTCAAACAGGCAATGATTACTATTCCTTCTTCCTGTGGAGAACACAGTGTAGCTACATCTATGAGTTGCATTGAGAAAGCATTCTTCTCCATCTTCTCAAAATATGGATGGAAGTTCAGACCTAGAAAATGGGCATTAAGCAGCATGATGATTTGCAGAAGGGCTAGGTAGTTACAAGTATTTTGGAGAGACTATTTAAAAGAAAACAAAGGGAATACAAGTTCCAGAGACACTAAATTGTAAGCCAGTAAGAGCTGATTTGGAAACTTGAAACTGAAATAAAATGAATGGAAAAATCTCCATCAGGTGGTGAGGACAGCACAGAAACACTTGCTGAGATATTGAAGAAGTGGCTTAAAAGGAGAGCTATCTACTAGATCAGGGTCTGGTTGGTGTTTTGGTTTCTCTTCATGAAAACAAAACCAATTAATCTAGTTTGCTTTTGAAGTCTCTTCTATGTGTCTTTGTTTTATATAAATTAAAACCATCTTTATTATTTCCTATTTCCCCACCCCACTGTCATTTTTAGAAACAGGAGCCCAGTGGTTTCCAGGGTTTGCTGACAATTTTTTGCCCCTGACAACACTGTTTATTAATTTTAAAATTGATCTATTCTTTTCTAAAAATCATGCTGGTTTATAGTTAAATTGCCAGATTTAGCAAATAATAATATAGGATAGCCAATTACATGTCAATTTCAAATAAACACATTTTGTTTAGCGTATCACATGCAATTCAGTATGACACATAAATATTGCATGGGATACATGTATGATAAAAATTATTTGTTGTTTATCTGATATTCAAATTTAAGTGTGCATTCCATGTTTTATCCACTAACTTTATTTATAATTATGATTATCTTTTGTCAAGCAAAGACCATCCCTATATTGGTTCATCACTAAGACCACAGCCAGTGGCTATGCTGCCAGCTAATGAATATTAGAATATTTAGGCTGAGTCCTGTATCAATCATTCAAATAACAGGTAAAGGAACCATCACTGGAAAAACAAGACAAAACCCAATAACCAAGTAAAATAAAACCAGGGAATCAAAAATGGATCAACTTTTTGATTCATCACATTAAAAACTTTTATAAAAGAGAAAAAATCATAGGATGATATTAATAAATGCAAAAAGAGGTTAGTGAAAGAGTGAGAATAGCACAATATCAGTAGCTCAAGCAACAGTACAAAAGTCCCGAGCACTTGAGGCCTGTTAGACTCTCTGGGAGGGAAGGGCAGAGTTACTGTCAAAGTAAAATAGGATCAGAAGCAAGCCAGCCTTCGAGACCTGTTAGGGGGTTTTGCGGAGCCTAGAAAATCTGACCCACTGTTTTGCTCCCCTCAGACACCACTTCAAAGACCCCAGGAACTTGCTCCCTCCCTGATCCTCCTGTAAGAAAACTTGAATCAACAGACTTGCTCTCTGCCCTCCCGTAAGCTGGTGATGGGGAACTTTGGTTACCCGTGTGTGCATACTCTCTCCCATTCCCCTGCTGCTCATGGCGAAGCTGCATAGCCACAGACACAGCAGCCCACATCTCCCTTTCCTGCTTCCCACGCTCTGATTGATCACAAACAAACCCCTGCCACTTATTTACTGGTTTGTCTCTGTCTTCCAGCTGCTCTCTCTGTCAACACTGGGCTTGTGCTGATGTAAGTAAAGAGCTCCATGCCGGGACGGAGGGCCTACGTGACCCTGCCGGCCCCCCCCTCACTGAGCTAGAGGGCAGGTGCGTCTCCATCCCCACTCAGAGGCAGGCTGACAGAGCAGGCCAGGGCCAGGGCCTGGGCTCAGCAGTGAATACTTGCCTTCAAGTTACTCTTTTAAATTGTAATTTTGATATTGGCTACTCAAAAGAGAGCTAAAAATGTAACAGAAAAGTATTCAGGTTAATAAGGATAGTATCAGTTAATAAAATCCTTTTCCTCCACCATTTTCAAGCACTTTTCTGTCTATTATCCCACTGACGGTAGGAAAAATTTTTAAATGTTACAAGTGTGTATGTATTCTGTCCCCTAAAAATACACACATTCCTTTGAACTCCCAGGTACTACGGGCCAGAATAGGGTCCCAGTGTGCGAAAAGGCAGTCAGATGGTAAAAAAATGCAGCTTCCCCAGATAAGTAATTTCAAACCAGCAACAGCCTTAGGGTCTGGGCAAGTCTGATTAAATATGAGCAAACTTTCTCTAAACACCAAAATAAAAAGTTTAAAGCAAAAGGGACATCAAAACATTGTGGCTCTACTGTGGGGCACGTTTAAGCTGATAGTAGGTTGCAATTTTGGTATGCTTCTTAAAGAATGAGGTAAAAACACAACCCAGCTTCACAAGTAAATTCCCAGAGCAGACCACTGCATGAAAGTGCTTTTCCAGTTCTTTGGATGTAAGGCACCGTCCCCTTTAGTCACCTGATGGAGGAAAAGAAAGGGTATACACAACATCGGCTCTGCTTTATCTAAAGGACCTTCGATATTTAAGACCTGCCAGAACCTTCAATGGTTTCTGCCATGCATCTGTTCAACCGGCTCTTTAGTCTGACTGTATCTTCTTCAGGTAACTGTGGCAGGAAGACATATGAAGTGAATATTTTCTCTTAATAAAAATTGCCAAACACATAGTACAATAGAGCTTACAATGTTGATGGCAATGCCTCCACTTCCCGGGCCCTGCTCCCGGGGAGCTGAGTCAGCTGGCTTTCCCGTGTGGGGAGCCATGTGAACACCTGAGTCCCTCTACCAAAACAGAACCGAAATAAACAGAACCAAAACACCCGCTGAAACGTGAAATTTCATCCTTAGGGGTTCTTCACTTTGCATCAAATAATCCCTCCCATTTCCCAGTGTTTTCTTTAAAATTCAGGTGACTTTTTGAGAAGACCACCTTAGCCCCGTTTCTCTCTGTGACTGAGAATACTCTGTGTGTGTATTCCTGGAACGGGGTTGGTAGAGGGAGAAGGAGGATATCAGACTTGTGATAAAAAGGTGAGAGGTGTACGAACAGTTTGCCAGAGGCAAACCTGGCCAATTTTGTATTTCCCACACAGTTGTTTATCGAATGACTATTGCCCAGCAGACAAAGTTCTAAGGGTTGGGGATCGATGTAGCGCCAAACCGTGGAGGAGACAGGCAATAACAATATACGTGGATGAAATAATTTCAGACAATAAACAGTAAGTGCTGTTCTGGACCCCAGTAAGCTAGACAAAGGGCAGAGCACTTCCGAACTCCAGCTGTGGTCCAGGCAGAATGGTGCATGAGTGGCCCGCACCAAGGAGGGTCATCCCTCTGCGTGGCGCTAGCATCTCCCCACGTCAAACACAGTCACTCTCCCACAGCCAGGCTGGAGCCTGATGAGTCGGGGACATCGTTTTTTCCCATTTTGTTCCTAGTCACATCACAGTCAGTTTCCACAGATGCTGAACAACTGATTTTTAAAAAGACATCAGGTGAAGAAATAGACTATGTGATGTGTGCATACACCCATTAATTTTCTCCCTGAAGCTTCTTTCTTTAGTGTAGGGTCTGCTGATCATTTCTAAAGCTAATAAAGACTGCCTTCATTAAATTCAGCAAATTAAAATAAGGTCAACTGAGTTATGATTTAACTCAGTAATTCTCATGCCAGCATGATTCTTTTTTTTTAATATAATTTATTTTATTATCATTAATCTACAATTACATGTGCAATATTATGGTTATTAAACTACCCCTTCATCAGGTCCCCCCCACCAACCCCATTACAGTCACTGTCCATCAGCGTAGTGAGATGCTATAGAATCACTACTTGTCTTCTGAGTTGTACAGCCCTTCCCGTGCCCCCCCAACATTACGTCTGCTAATCGTAATGCCCCTTTTTCCCTCTTATCCCTCCCTTCCTACCCATTTTCCCCAGTCCCTTTCCCTTTGGTAACTATTAGTCCGTTCTTGGGTTCTGTGAGTCTGCTGCTGTTTTGTTCCTTCAGTATTTTTTCTTTGTTCTTATACTCCACATATGAGTGAAATCATTTGATACTTGTCTTTTTCGGCTTGGCTTATTTCACTGAGCATAATACCTCTAGCTCCATCCATGTTGTTGCAAATGGTAGGATTTGTTTTCTTCTTATGGCTGAATAATATTCCATTGTGTATATGTACCACATCTTCTTTATCCATTCATCTACTGATGGACACTTAGGTTGCTTCCATTTCTTGGCTATTGTAAATAGTGCTGCATAAACATAGGGGTGCATCTGTCCTTTTCAAATTGGGCTGCTGCATTCTTAGGGTAAATTCCTAGGAGTGGAATTCCTGGGTCAAATGGTATTTCTATTTTGAGTTTTTTGAGGAACCTCCATACTGCTTTCCACAATGGTTGAACTAATTTGCAGTCCCACCAGCAGTGTAGGAGGGTTCCCTTTTCTCCACATCCTCACCAACATTTGTTGTTGTTTGTGTTTTGGATGTTGGCCATCCTCACTGGTGTGAGGTGATATCTCATTGTGGTTTTAATCTGCATTTCTCTGTTGATTAGCGATGTGGAGCATCTTTTCATGTGCCTGTTGGCCATCTGAATTTCTTCTTTGGGCCAACATGATTCTTACTGAATCATTTGGGGAGCTTTGAAAACACACCGTCGCCCAGGCCATGCCTCAGATGTCCTCGAGGAACTGGTTTGGATAGAGCTTACAAACCACCAGGTGTTGGCGCACAGGAAATGCTGAGAACAACATGTGTGACTAATAATTAAACACAACTAAGTGAGATTGTCTGGGCAACATAAACCAGTGGCTATCAAAGTACAGCTCCCAGACCAGCCGCATCAGCATTTAGTGAGAAAATGAAAATTCTTGGTACTAACCCAGAAACTCTGGCAGCAGAGTTTAAGTGGGTGTTTAAGTAAAGTCCTCCAGGTGATTCTGAGGCACACTAGGGTTTGCGGAACGCTGGATTAAACCTTGAAGGTGCGGTTAGAGTGAACTTGACTGGAGATACCAATTTTTAACTCCAGTGTGCATGTCTCTCATTTGGACTTATTTGAGGACGCATGATTGTCCCAGTTCTTTCAGTGTGTCCCTCCTGGAGTCTTCAGATGCTCAAGCCTTCAGGGATGATTTGTAAGCTACTGAGTTCTGGTGACAGAGCTGGCAGCTGCCAGGCAAGCCTCTGGCATCAACTCCCTGAACTCTTACTTTTCTCCAGTTCGCTAAGGGGGAGCATGAGGACCAGAGGGGAGAGTGACTTGGGGTGGTCAGGGGACACCAGCAGGGGGTAGGGTCTGCAGCAGTGGTTCTCAATCTGGGCGCACACCAGAGTCACCTAGAGAACTGAAAAATACCGAGGCCTGGGTTCACCCCCAGATAGTGTGACGCAACAGTTTGGGGGTGGTCTGGGCAACAGGAGTGGTAACAGGTGATCCTAACGTGCAGCAAGGCTGAGAACCGCTGGAGGACTTCTTGGTTTGGTTTACTGGGTCCTACTAACACGAATCTGGCTCTTTGCTGTATACAGAGCTACAGGGGGGAGTGAAAAGCCAGCAGACTTCCTGGTTTGGGTTTCTTGAAATTCATATATACTCCAGTTACTCCGTGAGGCAGGACAGTTTGAATGCCGGGCACCTGGCTTGGGTTTTCTTTCATTTCACTGGGTGAATTACAAAATGGCTTGAGCAATTTGGGCATGGAGTGTACAAGATTAACAAATGAAAGCATGGACCATTGACTGAGGTCTACCATACTTCATGATATCCTGAGTTTAATAACATTCTCTCATTGTTTTACTTTACATTGTAAGATCAGTTGGCATGTATACTTTTTTCACTTTAAAAACTAGAGCTTGCTTGCACATTTGTTCTTCTTTCAAAAAAAAGAGAAGTTAGCTAGCTTGCTGCAGCGAGAAGCAGAGTCATTTCCAGTGGGTGGCAAGGCTTGGAGCCGTGACGAAGGGCTGCCTGCTCACTTGCTGCTGGGGCTCCTGGGCTTGCCTCTCCAGCGCTTTCCCGTTCTCCCACATACCCGGATTCCCCCCGGCTCCTTGCCAGGTGTGCGAAATGTGTGTGCAGATGTGTTTGGGTGGATATTGCCAATAATCATTTGTAAGTGACTCTGTACACTGTGTAGGTTATTATCTGGTAATTTTAGGACTTTAGGATTAAAAGTAACGTGAGCTATGACAGCTGAGTCTCACCATTCACATGACCACTGCCCTTATCTCTTAATAATGCTCCATTATCGGAGCAGAGGGAGACATGGAGAGAGGGAGAACTCCTGGGACAGCAACTGCGTGGCCACTTGAGATGACAGTGGCCGGGCCACTTGAAAGGAAGAGCGAGCTTCTGCCGGCCCTGCCCCCATGAGCCTGCAGCCCGGTGAGCCACACCAGGCCGACACACAGCCCCCGCTGCTTTCAACACACTCACCTCTTCCGCTGCTCTTCTCTCTTCTGTGCTATGTCTGGCTAGTGCCTCCCTTCACTCTCACACTTGATCCTCTATCTTTACCTTCTGCAGCTGCTTCAGTTTTACCTCCAGGCCACCCTCCCTCGTACCCTGAAATCTGCCCAAATTTAGATAAGAAGATACAACAGTAAAATGAAACCGTCACAGCTTAGTCTCCTGCGGAAAAGCAGAGACATGGCTAAGTCTAGAGATAAGGACGAGGATCGGGGGAGCACAAAGGAAACAGCACATCGCCCCACACCGGGCGCGTGTACCTGGGCGTGTACATCCTTTACGGCTCCACGGCATGTTTCCTTTGCTCTTCGTCGTGCGCTGTGGGATGGGCAGAACAGAGGCCTCAGTTCTTGGCCTTCAGGAAGCGGGGGTTGGAGAATGGATGGGATTTCCCAGGCCCCACGGCTGGAGAAGGCAGCACCAAGCCTCAAGCCATGCCCTTCAGAGCCCAAACCCAGTCTTTCCTCCACGATGCCATGGATATGTCTGCAGAACCTGCAAACAATACAAGAAATGGTCCTGCATGTTCTGCATGGTACTTGCTCAAGATTCATTTCCTGAAAGACAGTTCTGGGTCCTACCACAGCGGTGCCGGACCCACTTAAAGTTATGTGATGTTGCTTTTACCAACAAGCATAGGAGGGTGCCTATAGGAAGTCACCGTTGACTAGCATGGGCCTTAACAAGTGTTTCTTAGAAAAGGCTTGGGCCTAGAAGGATGTCTGAGGCTGGACAGTGGTTTTAGAGGCCCCATATCCGTTGGGTTGCTGTTAGCCTACAGGCCAAGGGAGGAACTGCTGTATTGCTTTGTCCACCTCTGGTTTGCTGCCTAACTCTCACCTCCGCTCCCTTGGCGACCACTTCTGGTTACAGGCTTGATTTTATGGCCCACCCCAGCTCCCTAGCTCCCCTTCTGATGACTTCTGATGCTCCTGGCACAAACTCTTGGGGCTGATTCCCAGTGTTTCTAACCTCCCACCCTTGCCCGTTGTAAACCCCCTTATACCCAGGCCTTCCCTGATTTAGTTTCTGCCAATTCTCAGTGTGTGAGGAGTGGACTAGAGTTGTCTTGGAGAAGTTGTGACAGCAGACCACCAGGAGGTCTACACCCAACACCTTCTGCCCGCCTCCCCCACCCTGAAGCACACTGCAGACTGTGTGTGCCCATGCGCAGAATGAAGGGTATACAGAGGTGTTGGCTGATGCACTGCTGGAAATACGAAAGAAATAACCTACCTCTCCATCAGCGGAAATAGCTTATGAGACATCCAAATAATGGGAGGAAAAGACAGCTCTCTGTCTGCAGATGTGAAAGAAGCTTCAGCATCAAATTTTAAGTGAAAAAAAGCAAGGGCAGAACAGCATAAACATTTTGCTATCATCTGTGTTAATAAAAGAAAACAGGAAATGATACATTTACTTGTATATGTGGAGAGATTCTCTGGAAGGCAGCAAAACAGTGGTTACCTCTGTGGGAAGGGAAGTTGAATAACTGGGGGAAAATGAGATTTCCTTTCTGAGTTTAGTACTATGTGTATAGCGCCTATTCAAAAATTTTAATTAAAAACAAGATAAACACTGTAGCATCAACATAGAAACGTGGAAATAGATGGGACGTTGGGGATCCTTCCTTACCTATACAGATGAGAACATTAAGTCACTAAGGGGCAAATAATTTGTCCAAATTTCCACTACTGCTAAGTGACAAAGCTCTGACTAGAGCCCTTACTCTCATTTGGCACCTCTGCTTGAGGGAATGCAGCTTCAAAAAGCTTCTTACCATAGAAACTAACAACATACATGAGATGGCTATCCTCGACATTCGAGACTCAGTTTCCTCATCTGTAAAATGTGAACAATAAAGACGTGTGAAGATTAAAGTAGATGGTGCATGTGTACATAGTACCTAGCGCATGCTAAGCAGGTGATAAATGCCAGTTACTGTTATTTGTTACCTTGAGGTTATTATGGAGTTGGTTGGGGCAAGGAAGGCTGTCACAGGAGTGTCTGGAGAGGAAGGCTTGCAGGGTAAAGAAAAATAAAATAGAGAGGAAGAGAGACAGACTCTTTGATTCTTATTTATTTAAATAGTCATTAGAAAATCTCACCAAGTAAATGATATCTAATGCGGAAAACATATGTTAGGGTGTGTGTGAGGACATTGTGGAAAGAATGTCCAGCCCTTTTTACTCCAAAATGCCACTGAGGGCTACCTGTGACCATTTTCCCTTATGCTGAAAAATAAGTGTACACAAGCCAGGACCGCTTGGTGTACTGCTTTCCATTTCTCTTTCATTCCTGGTTGTCCAAATGCCTTCATTATTCTTACTAGCTTATATCCTTTCCTATTTGCTCTTCTTCTGGGGCCCCAGGTCAAGAGGCAACTCACAGCACTGAGTGTTCTCCTGGGAGCATGGCTCACCTTCCGGGAGAGCCCCTGAAACAGTCCTGCTGCCCCGGCAGCTTTGCGCACAGCGCATCGGGGCTGAGGCACTGAACAGGAGTCCATGCAAAGCTGAGTTTCGGGGAACTACTCCCTTTTTCCCCGCTGTCCTGGAAAGTCACCTCCTTATAGGCTGAGGGGCAGGAGCAGGAGGTTCCCTCTCTTGTCCATCATTTCATAAGGTGTAATTGTTACATTCCTGCCTGACTGGAAGGAAAATATCGTGTGTTTCAAAGCTCAGGCACTGCAATCTGCCCTCCCAGATTCAAATCCTCACTGCTGCATGACAGCTCTGTGATGGCGGGCAAGGTGTGTGACCTCTTTGTCCCAGTTACCTCCCGAAAAACATGGTGAGGACCAAGTGAGGTAATCTGGGTAAAAGGCAGAGCACAGGACGTGGCTCTTAGTAAATCCTCCGTAAAGGTGAGCCTGAAATAGTAGCAGCAGCCACGGCGGTAGTGGGAGTAAGCAAAGAAAATAGAAGAGAGGTCTGAGTGTTTGAGGAGTAGGTTCACCACCTCCAAGTGCACTGTGTACAGGCCTCCCCCACCTTTGCCCACCCAGGGCCCCCCAGATGTCCAGTCGCCGCTGGTCTAGGCTGCCAGTCCCAGTGCTTCCGTGTACAGGATGACTTTAATGAGATTGTCTCGGGGAACAAATATCTTTTCCTGATCCAGAGAGGCATATGATATATCAAAATTTTTAACATATGAGGGAATACATTATTGACTTATGTTATTTCAAAGACATTAAATGTAGGACAAAGTCATTTAACCTAGAAGTAGAGGTCAGTAAATGGTAGATTTTTTTCTTAATCCTGCTTTTAGTATATACACATGAGGAACACCAGTTAGTTATTCTTGGCAGTTTGTCGTTGATTCTGATGGTTTTGGGTGGCATTTACCAAGGTGGTCATCAAGTGGATTCCCTAGTTTTGGGGGAAACTGAAATGTTTATCTATAGAAGAAAAAAAAATTAGACTGTGATCGAATGAATTATTTTTGTAAATCGAGTCAGAGGAATTCACTGTCATATAGTCATGAAGATAGATAAGGGATGGATTTGCTCGGCGTGACCAGTTTGCTCATCCTATAGAGCAGAGGCCTGACCAGTAGTAACAGGGTGTGCTTTAAAGCAGCTGAATTCTCCTTTTGTATGGCACCTTTCACCTTAGAAAGAACTTTCACATATATTATCTCATTTGACAAGTTTCTCATAGCCTAAACTCATATGATATTTTCCTCAGTGGGTCCCATCCGAGCAATAGGTAACATTATACCACAACACGGTGAAAACTCTCAGCTTACCTTACCATAATCACTACACAGCCAGTTGAGGAAAGATTTTTTCATGTATTATCCAGCTAGTAGTCCTTTCCTGTCCTCTGACGAGCCACAGGGTAGTTTTCCAACTCAATCTGAAGTATAGAGAAAGCTTGCTTATTCATAGGGAAAGTCCTAAAGATGCATTTTATTAAATAAATTTAGATATTGGTGCAGTTTCCTTAGTCTCTAAGGGAACCTCTCTTGAGAAATTCACTTCACAAATGAAATACTCATTGTGTTTTTATTTGGAATCCAGGATTTCTTCAGATGATCTCAGACACTCAGTTCTCTGCAGAAAAGTGAAACCTGGCACTGAAATCTGGGCAGTCACCCCAATTTCAAAGAATTCTTTTCCATTGATAAGTAATCTATTATTAAAAATTAGGACACAGTACATTCCTTCCTACCTAAAAGTGTTATGTGACAGTAGTGAGCTTTCAGTAAATGTGAATTTAGATTTATTCAGAAATGTTATTATAATCTCATGATACCCTGTTGGAGATGTCCTGGAATATTACCCGCAATACAACAAAGTTTCACAGTGGCCTTAAGTGTGTCTGAAGTATCTGGTCAAAGCTCAACTGCCTGCCTTTGTGGAAGGTTTATCTCTGAGCTCTGACTCCATGTTTAATATACTCCCAGGTTGAGTTCCATTTATGTCAAATCAATACTCTGTCCCACTGAACTGGAAGACCAAATATAGTGGATCAGGTTTATCACTGGATGCATGTAGGATACATTAAAAAATCGTTGAAAACATAACATGCTGGCTTTGTCTCCATGGCAATCTCAATTTTGTGTGTGTTCCTGCAGGTTTTTTTGAGGAATCAGAACAGTCAGCCGACATGCCCCAGGAAGCAGAGCTCACAGAAGGGACTACTCTTCTCACTGCATTTGCTGCAGTGACCACAGAAACATTAACTGCAAATACAAGTTCTACCCCAAATGATGAGGATACAAATCAGTTAGAGTTCGTGTTAATGGTGATGATCCCACTGATTTTACTGGCCTTCCTATTTTTATCAGTGGTACTTTTTGTAATATACTATAGAAGAAAAATAACTAAACAAGGTAAATATTTTATGTTCCCATTTCCAGGCAATTGCTTCATGTGTTAATGAACAATCAATAAAACCAAATACTTTCTGTCTCTACGCAGAGCCTTCTAGCCAAGGATCTCAGAGTGCTCTGCAGACATGTGAGTATTATCCTACCATCTGGCCAGGCTGGGGTGGGGTAGGAAAAGGAATTGAGAAGTTTTCAAGTTAAGCAATAAGGACTACATACTATCATAAGTGATGAATGACTTATTTTGATGAAATTTTCCAGAGTTTAAAAATGCCATATTCCTTTCTTTTAAAAAAAAAAGTATTTTCAGCCTAAATTGAAAATTAAAATATACAGCTGCCATCTCTGTACCTAATCCAGATGAGGTACCTGAATAATATTGGCCCACAGGTCAATATAATATTTCTCTGCTCTTGGAGGAAAAGGTAAGGCTGGTGAAACAGTGGGTCAGACTGGGATTAGGATGGGAAGGCTGGAGGCCTGGGGTCATCTCAAAAGAAGGGGATTCTTCCCTGTATATTTCTGTCACAGGTATGGTTTTCTCCCCCATGCCACTTCCCCATTTGACCTTGAAAAGGCCTCAGCAAAGTAGTGTTCTTATTCTTATTAAAGCTATGCTAACTTTTATAATGAAATTTCTAATGAGCTAAAGATTACTATCATCAATCTGAAACCAATCTGATAGAAAATTCCCCAGGTCAGAGAAACACTTCCAGAGTATTCAGTTATAGTTCGAGGAGGAGCAGATACTAGGTTTCAGGGTAGTTCTAGGTCCAAAGCAGACTAGGATACTTTTAGCTTGTACTGGTACAAATGACTCCAATTAGATTTTTAAGTTGAAGCCTTTAAGGTCATTCCAAAAACATATTAGAGACCTTCTGTAATAAAATACATATTTCTATATGCATACAAAACTCCCTCTATGTCCTGCACACCCACTAACAGGGCACCTCTGGCTTTGAGATCATGCCCTTGACCTGCAGGCCTCTCTCACTGTCCTTATACCTGGAGAGCCTTTAAACTCTCAGCAGGAGCTGTTTAAATGGTCATTTTCCATTATGCAGCAGGTGTGGCCAATGTCAGCTAGGAAAGAGGTACTAAAGTGCATTACCTTTCATGGCAGGGGCTAATAGCTTCCAAGGAATTAGGAGATACATGTTTCTCCACAGCTTGAAATTTCAGGGTGACCTAATAACAAGTCATGCTGGTGCCCCTTTGTAAGCTAAAGAAAAGGATAAAGCAAACAGAGCTGGCTGGACCCCCATTTTCTTAACCACAAGGAAAATAAGAACTTCCTGCCTAAACCATAGTCCCATAGCCAGTCTTACCTAAAGGAGTTACAGGGCTGGAGGGACATTGGGGCCGTCTGGTCAAATGGTCATGCTCTTAGGGTCTAAATCTAGAAAAGGATATTCCGTTGAACTTTATTATGACCATCTCAAAGTTCACAGTCGAGAACCCGCCTCATCCTCAGCTGTGGCCCATGCATCTACACTGTAGCCACGCTTGAAGGAGTGTGGTTTGCACTTTCCGGGTGCCTCTGTGCCTGGTTGATGCTATTATTTTCTGTCTGGAATTTCTTTGTTGTCTTCTTTGCAAACTGTCACCCCACTCTTCAATGTTCAGGTCTAAAGTTTTTATGAAGCCTTGAGTAATCACTCCCTGGGCAAAATTAATCATCACCTCCTTTGTGCTCTCAGGGACTCATAGACAGTGGTCACACTTATTGTGCACAGTACTTACATTGCCTTAAGCTGGTGACTTGTCTTGTTTTTTTGATTGCTCCTCTTTGCTAGATCATGTTCTCTTTAAGATCCCAGAGAGACAAGAACTTGTTTATTTTGTTTAATAGTGTGGCACGTAGGTTGAGAGTACAGATTCTAGAACCATACTGCCTCATTGGTTTTTATACTTCCTAGCTTATGACCTCTCTGATTTAGTTTCCTCATCCGTGAAATGGGCAAATTCAATGCCTACCTCATAGCGCTGTGAAATTCAATGGACTCATTTCTGTGAATTAGAAAAAAACAGTACCTGGCCTGTTGTCTTAGCTAATTTTTATCCCCTTTACCTGACATAGTGCCTAGCCTAACACATGTATTAGCTGCTCAGTAAATGTTTGTTGCATGAATGAGTTAATGAAACAATGTTAGAACTTTTTAAAAACACCTATCTCAGAGATAAAAACAAATTTGCACATTATTCTTAGTGCTAATTGACACATTCTTTTTGGTTTGAATATTCCTCATTTTAAGAAAACACAACATAGAAAACTTTGAATTTCAAAACAATTGTTTATCACAAAAGCTTTTGATAGAGCTTTATTTGAATATTGTCTTTTATTAGCCACTCTTTTACTACAGTTAGAGATGGTTAACTGCTTTACAAACGGAATGCTAAGAGTTAACAATCACTGCCCTCTGAAGTCCACCTGTTCATATTTAATGTTATTATGCAAGTCAATAAAAGGAGAATATTTAAACTGACACCATTCTATTTAAATTGTTTTTTTTTTCCAGGAGAAATAAAACTGTCATACTGGGTCAGACCAGCAGTTTGCTTGGACTGTTCCCAAAGGAACATTTTGTGGGAGGGCATGGTGATGTCCCCTCAGAAAGTTAGGAATAGACACATTCTTTCTTTGCCCACATGAATTGTGCCTGGTATACTCTACAATTTAAAGTAAGTCTTTAAATTCAACAACTGGGGAGGACTTGCCAACATTTTGAGGAAGAACAGTTCATCTGGTTGAAAATTACCTTTTTTCTTTGGCCCTCTCCATTTCGTGTCCAGGAAGAGGGAAGCGCTGTGTACTAACTTCATGTTCTACTGTCATTCCTCCTAGACCTCCAGGCATTAAATTTGCTATTGTTATTATTTAACATTTATTAAGTGCCTTTATGTGCTGTGTGTCTCTGGAAGAGCTGCGGGGGAAAACAGCTGGCAGTAAACCATCACTTTAAATAGGCTGTGGTTTCATGACACCTGGCTCTGCTCAGTGAATCTCCAGAAAGAGCTCTCCCCCTCCTTGTTGAGCAGGGAAACCAGATAAGCAAGCGGGTCTCCTGCTGGGATCCTGCCCACCCCCCGCCACCCCCCCAAGGCAATCCCACCACCAAGTGCACAGAGTAGCCAGGAGTGGGACACTGTCAGGCTAAGTGGGTGCAATGCAGGAACTGCTGAAGGAGGACAGAGTGTGTGGGAGGGTATGAAATGGATGGACTGGAGGAGGGAGAATGGAATCAAATGCAGGTGGGGTGCTGTGTAAGCGTTGCATTTGCCTCTCGGTTGCAAAGGGAGTAGGTGGCTATTAATAAAGAGATACAGGGCAGGTGGAGTGGAGGGTAGGTAGGGCCCCATTGCTGAGAACAGTAATTGGTCTCCCTCCTGGTTTAATGCTGTGCTCTGGTGAGCTCTCCCAGATGTTTTTCTGTTGCCATGGTGGCTGGGGCAGGGGTAATGATTCTGGAGCAGGGGAGATGAGGCCACAAAAGGCTTTTTGCTCTGTTTGAATACTGATTGCAAGAGCTTCACGTTTGGTGTATCTGGAGCACTTTCGTAATGGGTTTTAAACTTTTCCATCATCTGCATGCAGGGCTAGCTTTTGCTCACGGTGAAGCCTGCAGGCACTCAGCTTATAAAGATAAATCCATGCCCTGGACTGTCGAGCTCTGGGGCCACTTGCTCTGAGAAATTAGTGAGTGGGGGATTATTAAACAGGACAAGGAGGGGAGGGAGGAGGAAGGAATGACAAAACAGTGGGATCTTTATGGATCACCCACAGGGGAGGTTCAATAGTGGAGGGGCTTCATTTATAGTGAAATCCCTTAAGGAAATAGCATGTAAATTTTAGATGAAACATGTACATATGTAAAATATAAGATGAAGATACTTTCCTTTCCCCAATCTAAGTGTCTGAGGAGTCAGGCATTTGAGGAAGTTTCAGATTTCTGTTAGAGGGGAGAGGCCCCTCAAAGGTAAGCAAGGATGGTTTGAAGCTGACATCTGCCCAGCTTTCCCAGATGAGCAATGCCATTAAAGCTTGCCAACTCAGGAAATTGCAGCAGCTCCCGGCTGCCAGGAGCTCAGCTCTAGGTGCCTGCGGGTTGTGTTTCCTTGCTTGGAGACCTGCCTTTCTGCAGGCCTCTGACTGCCAAGGATCAGGAACAGCTGACCGTTTGGTGGCCCTCTGCAAAGCAGTTTGCATCTCAATGGCTTCCATATCATAAAAGGTGCAGCGGGCCTATGCTATCCCCATGCTTGACATCACTGCCTAGTTTCTCTGGGTGCATTGGTCTGCCTGCCAGACAAAACAGAGCCTGAGCTGGGGCATCGGGCTCTAATTCTTGCCACATGTTCATTTGGAGTCTGATCTGAATTAGAGCCATTTTACAAACTGTTACCTGAGTCTCACTTCAACCAACAGTAATAGAAAGCAGGCCTTTTCAGTTTCTGTATTATGAAAACACTAAATTCAAAACATTGGGCGTTAATTTAACCAGCGGTGGGCAATCCAGGTTAAGACTGATTCATTTGTTCATTATTTATTGGGTGTTTCCCAGATACCGTGCTAGCTGGATGGGAGGCCAGGGGATGCCATGACCAAGACAGACATGATTCCTGCCCCTTTGGAGCTATGGTGTAGTGGGAGAGACAGACTAGAGAATAAATGGGTGACTTCAGCAATGACGAACTGTTGCAAATGCTACGAAGGAGCAAGCAAGCTGTTGAGCTGGGGGACAATAGGAAAGATGGGCCCTACTTCAGGCAGAGGAGGTGGGGGAGGGCTCCCTGAGGAAAGAGTATAAACTGAGACCAGAGGGTGGGAGGGGTCCAGCCATGCAACGAGTAGGGGTGAGAGGAGAGGAGCCCTTGATGGAGAATCCCACATCTGCCTCCAGGACAAAGGGACAGTGTCACAGTGTTGGACTTGGGTCACACGTTTTGAACTGGGACATTTTGGGGCAGGGGGCCAAAGGAACATTCCCTCTTGTGGTTTGACTCTTCCTTTCCTCCCCTTACCACTGTTTTCCCCTTCATGTGGGTAAAAAGATAAGAGGGAATGAACAGCAGAGCTGAGGTGGGTGCTCTCAGAGGAACATCTTATCTAAAGGAAAACAGATTTCACAAGGATGGGGGCAATCTGCACTTGTTTGCTTTAGCTGTTAATTAGTCCTCCTTTAAAAACGTAATTTCCTTTAAGTCATTTCTTTTTGTAAAGAAGATTGTAGCTGTTGTTGAAATAAAAAGCTGGTACAGACAATAAAAGCTAACGTGACCTTTCTATTTATTCTCTTTTAGATGAAATGGGAAGTGAAAACGTGAAGGTGTAAGTTCCCCATTGCCTCCAAACCAGCTCAGTGTGGACGAGGATGTTAGGGAGAGGAGCCCGTAAAGTTTGCCTTTTCTAGAGTTTTTGTTTTGACGCCCCTCTCGGGGACCTCCTGCTTCCCGCCCGCCTCCCTAGATGGCCCTGGTGGCCCCTGAGAGGAGGCCCCCATGTCCCCAAACCTCAATCCGGAGGAGGAGCTTGGAGGAGGACAGGGTCCTCTGTCCAGAAAAGAATATTTTTCTGACTTCTGCTAATTCCAAATGCCTGCTAGTTAAAAATTCTGACCCTGGCTATATTTCAAGGACATCGGTTCATTTATTCTGATTAAACATTTTATCATCAGGAAAGATACTTCCGTGGGTATCAGGGGAGGCGAGCCCTGGTAGAAGCTTAAAGTTTTCGAGGCGGAACCCCAGCGGGTGGGAGAGGGGGCGCGGGAGCAGAGGAAGGGAGGACCGGGGGGCGGCGGGAGCGGGGGAGAACGAGCGAGAGCCGGGGCTAGAGAGAGAGGAGATTCCCCCGGAGGCGCGATCTGGGGCGCGGGCACCGGCCCCCACCCCCGCAGCCTGGCGGGGCAGACGCGCGGCTCCCTCTGCACAGCGCGCCGCCGCCGCGGCCCTCTCCCACCCCAGCTCGGCTCGGCGGCGCGCCCCGAGCCCTGGCCAGCGACGGCAGGGCGGTCCTGGAAACCAAGGCTCCGTTTCTCAAAGACAAGAAAGTCTCGAAATGGAAGGGAGTGGGGATGAAAGTGGTCTGTTGACGGTGTGACCTCCAGACCTGGGGCACTGGTCAAAAACCCCAAAGAAAGGGAAGTGAAATTAAGCAAGGCTAAAATACTAAATATGGCAACCCCCCCCGCCCCCCCCCGCCCAGGAGCCTCGCGGTCAAAGCCTTGCAGGCTCCACTTCATCCCTTCAGGGAAGCAGTCAGCGGCCCCTGGGTTCCCCTCAGCCCTGAATCTTTGGCTCAGTTAAAGAGGAAGGTTTCTGTTAGTTCTCTCCTTGCCTCGTACTAGAGTTTGATTCACTGGAACAGGGCAAACCCCCAATCCACCCTGGAGTGTCACACACTGAGTCAAGTTTATCTTTCTCACACTCAGCGTTCTAGGCTCTCCCCAAATGACTTCAGCACACCACACTTTTTCCCCCCCAACAAACGTTTTGCTCTCTCTCTAGCCCTATTTTTGAGGAAGACACACCCTCTGTTATGGAAATAGAGATGGAAGAGCTGGACAAGTGGATGAACAGCATGAACAGAAATGGTATGTGATAATAACCTAAACTTGTTTTTTCTGTCCTCTGTAGTAAGAGAAGGCTCAGTTTCATAAATACCCCATAAATCCTGGAGTATGACTGTGTGAGCTCAATCCACATTAGATCTGATAGATGCAGATAATAAACTTGGATCTGACCATCCTTAAATATTTGGTTTAATGATTGCATCACTTGTAGCCACTTGTTTTCATTTTTGCACAACTTTTTCGAATGGTCTTTTTCAACAAGAAAAATTGGTCTTTTTCCAGTCTCTGAGTCCAAATTGTCTGGAAAATGTTAGGATCTGTCAAATACCTTATGTATAATAGAATTGAGAGATTCATGTTTTTAATCTGTGCATGGATATAAAACTTCATCAAATATGGTCGATATAGATGGGTATTGTCCAGTACAATAGCCACTAGTGATAATGTGACTGTTTATATTAAAACATTTTAAATTAAATAAAATACAAAATTGTGTTCATTAGTCACTCTGGCCACATTTTGAGTGTTAGTAACTACTTGTGGCTACTATATTACACAGAGCAAACATTTTTGTCACTGTAGAAAGTTCTAGAGGACAGCACTAATACAGATAATAATATAAATATTCCTGTGTAACTTGATTTCCAATTGGTATCAGGTAGTAATTGTAGTATATGTTACTTACTTTTCATTAAGTGAACATTGAGAATTAAAACTGATGGCAGCTGTTTTTTTTAATTCCTTTAACAATCAGTAAGTTATTTTTAACGTTCAGATTAAATTAACAAATCCACCATTTATATTATTCTGTCATTTGTACTTTCAACATTTAGCTTTAAAAAATACCCTGTGATCTGTCAGATTCAGCAATCTGCAATGGTAGTTCTCAAAAGCAGAGATCTGTTATTAGAATAATTAGAATAAACCAGAAGCTTATCAAGATGAGCTTTCCGAAGGATTAGACCACTTAGTGAATGTGTAATTTCGAACAGTTTCTCATAGTCCAATATTGAGGGAGGAATGGCTCTGTAAAGCATCTGAGGATAGGGGTGGATCTTGAGATAATCCTTAAATTAGTTTCATTTTGTTGTTTTAAGTTTATAAACGTGATATGTATATACAGTAGAACTGGAAAATGCGAAAAAGTAGGAAAAATTTAAAAATTCCACCCCCGAAAGACAAACTGTCAATATTGTGGTTTATTATTATAGTAATATAAATTTTAGTATATTATAGATAATAGTAACATATTATATTATTAAGTTAATATTCCTTTTATGCCTGAGATAACTCCAAAACAAATCATGATTGTATTACACTCACTAAAACCAGAAAACTGGGAAAAGTTACTTCTGCTTGACCACTGAAGCAGAGTTATTTTGACACACAGGTGGTAGATCCAATGGTTTCTGTTCTCCTTAAAAATAATGGTAAGAGGAAAGAACTCTGATAACTCTAAGGTTAGCTGTTCCCTTCTTTACCTGCTTCTTGATTGTGTGTCCTGCTGGAACCATTCTGCAGGTCCTCAGGTGCAGCCATTTTATTCCAGGGTCTAACCTGCAACATGCAGATTTTAGCTTTTGGAGCAACAGTGGGGTTCTTCAGGGACTAAATAACTGAGCAGGGATGAATTGTGCCCTTTCCAACAGGGCCAGGAGCATGCTGAAGTCTTGTATCTGTGCTATTAGTGCTTTTTCCATTTCAAAAGCCTTGCCATCATTAATCTGTTAACCTCTGGAACTCCCTGGTGGGGCCACTGCTGCATGAGTAACCATACAGATCAGGGAAATGCGAAGCTCAGCCGTGTGATTGTGTAGATAGAAAATGGAATCTCAGTGACTAACCATGAGTTTGCTTTACTCTGTCCTAGCTGACAATGAATGTTTACCTACTTTAAAGGAAGAAAAGGAGTCAAACCACAACCCAAGGTACTCTGAATTTCTTCCATAGGTTATACGAGTAAGGGGAGGGGATTGGAGACCACAGATGTTCCACTTATCTGTGCCTGTAAATTTTATGTGACAATTTACTTGGGAGTATAAGTGTGAGTAATGGGAAATAGAAAGGTACAAAGTAAATATCCTAGTAACTCTTTATCTTTAGAAATAAATTCATATTGACATTTTCTTGCTCTGCTAAAGAGACACCACTGAGTCAGTTGTTTTAGTTGTAAAACTGATTATAACTAGGTTTGTTTACCTTGGAATAGATGTTTGGTAAGAAAAACAGATGGAAGCGACAGTCCCAAAAAGGGTAACTGTAAATAAGAGTAAGATGAACATAAGATGACTATAAAAACAAAACAAAACAGAAGAAAACCCCACTGGATTGGATTGTTACTAGATAAATCAAATGAGAATTTTTAAAAACATATTTCATTCTACCACTAGGTGGCTCTGCTTGATAGAAAATTTTAGTGCATCTGGGCCTGGATGTCATTCAGCTTGCCACAATCTCATTGAAATTTATCACCTTTTGCGAGGATAGAAATTACCCCGTTTGGGGTGTTTTTGATCAGGTAATTCTTTGGTCAGGACGTGGGATACATTGCAGGAAATAGGATTGATGGTTCAGCAAGTGGGTGACCTGCTTCACTGAGCACCGCTGTGATTTTGGGGGCAGTGGGTTGCTGGCAGGGGTCACTCAGAGGTGATCAACAAGCAGAGGACTGACTGAGTCCACGACTGAGATATTATACTTCGGTCAGAACAAACAAAATTAGCTTTCAGATCTGGATATATCCCAGCCATCTTGTCTCTCCTCCATGTTAGCCAAGGTCCTGTGCCAATCTTACATGTTTCCAGAGTGCAGTCACTTGTCCCTGGGCTGTCGCTGAGGTCAGAGCATTGCAGGGAGAGATGAGATTGGACAGGGATTGGCATTAGATGTTTGTCTTCTGGACCTTATTCTGCATCTTCCCTCTAAACCTTACCTAGGAAGTCGCCATCCTACACCTCTCCCCACACCGCACCACCACGGTCTTGCCGAGACAAGCCTCAGCTCTGATGGAGAAGTCTAATCATGTCGTAGATGTCAGTCATTGTTTCCTCTCCAGGTATCGGCATGATAAAACTCATTGCTGGTTCAGAAAAGATTCTATCCTATTTAAGTGAAATACCAGATATTAACAAGCAGAGGAAAGAAAAAGAAGTGCTAGGGGGGATATAATAATGGACATTACAAATGAATTCCCTCCGCCCCGTGTTTACCTTACCTGAAAATGAGCCCCTGTGTATATCCCATATAGGGCTCAGATCACCACCAAAACCCTACACGTATCTTATTACTGTATCTCTCGAGGACATCTACAAATGATGTGAAATGTCAGTGGTTTTTATCTACCTGCCGCCGGTTCTTAGACATTACTGGCAGCATATAAGCCTAATGTTAGAGAATTGCATGGTGGTAAAAGCTTCTTAGAAATTGTATTTTTGAAATATTGAGAGGCTGGACTTTCAAATGAGCTCTAGCTCATTTCTGCCTGTGAGACAAAAAGCCTTAACCTATTTGGAGAGCTGCTTTATGCTAAATCATTGATTTTAAAGGGAATGTCTACATCTCTGTTGGTCCAGAACTATCCGGCTTTAGCTCCCAGCACACCTGTAAAGCCAGCACCAGCAGGACAGAACCAAGACTGACAAGTCCCACAGGCACTTTCTGAGGACTTCAAAGGGGATCATGAATTGCAAAAGAAATTTGATTTTTATTCACCAAAAACTCAGGAAAGTACAAAGCCCTTAGAACAAAGCCTGGCACAAAATAAACTCTCAATAAGTATTAGTTATTATTATTAATAATAAATTAAAATCGATATACAGAAACTCATTGCTTTTGGAGCTCGTGAGCCTGCATCCTAAGGCCCAGGCACATTTATATGGGTGGATGAGCATTGTTCTTGCCTGTTGTCCCCATTGACTCCTTTACTGACCTCATCAATCCAGAAATCAGGAATTTGTTTGCTCTCCTAGGAATGATCTGGAGACTTTTGATTCCTCTCCATAACAGCATAGGCCCATTAAAGTTGCTTTCAGAATAGCCCTCTTAGCAATCTGAAGTTTTTGAAAGGATATATAGTTTGGATAATCTTTCTTTTCTGTCATGATTTCATTTACATTTCTTTCTCCTATTGTCCTAATTGAATATCTAATCCAGGACAGAAATAAGATTTGTTTTTTCTTTAAAAGCTTGTGAGTCATTAGAGATACGGGTGGAGAGTGCATTGGTCATTAGACTTAGTTTTAAGACCTGACCTAGATGGTCATTTGTTCTTTATACTCAGACAAATCACTTTAACTCCCAGAGCTTCAGTTTCCTCATCTTGAAAAACAAAAATAATGACACCTGTCCTAGTTTCCCAGGATCATAAGAGAGAAAAACGCCATTTTGTAAGATTTACAGCACCATGCAAATGAAACTAATTCCTTTCTGCTCTGGCAATAGTTCTCCTCCCCTCTGCCTTTTAAAATGATATTTTAGAGCAGTTTTAGGTTCACAGCAAAACTGAGTGGAAAGTACTGAGATTTCCCATATGCTGCCTGCCCTCACAGATGCACAGCCGCCCCCCACGACTGACATCTTCTGCCAGAGTGGTACATTTCTTATAATCATTTCACCTGCTTTGACACATCATTACCCCCCCCCAGAATTCCCCATTGACTTTTACCTTGGTGAGTCATCCTCCCTCTACCTCTTAAGCAGAATACAGGTGACTCTAATGCTTCAGAAAGTATGTAGCAGTCACAGAAGATTGAGCTTAGTGGAAAACACACTTCTCTGTCCTCCTGCTAAACTATGACTTGTGGAATCCATTTACAGGGTTCAGTCCTTCCTGATGCTAGATAGACACCCTGACATAGAACCTCTGTTATACATAAAGTCCACTGTGCTTCTGTGAAAGAAGAATCAACTCCGTCACCATCCTACCCATTTCACGCACCACATTGTGTGCAAAGACTTCAACCCCTCAACCTTCACTTGTTAGGATCCATGATCTCAGATCTTCCAGAACTTTTTCCACATACCTCCTGGGCCAGCCACTGTTCAGTCCTTTGTGCTGTCCTCATTAAATGGACAGTTTCCTTGAGCTGTGGAATCTAAAATTTAGCACAGGATTTTAATTAGGGCCAGAGATGTACAAAGTACTACAGCATGTTTATACTACAGTTTTCATGTCTTTAAAAAATCAGTTGGAAAAGACAACAAAGGAATTGTGGGGGAGGGGAGTTCTGTATTCTTATTTCCCACCTGAGCATTTTCCCCTAGAATTCATACCTGTTAATGTGCCAGGCATTGAATGAGGTACTGGGAATAGTGTCCTGGGGGTGGGGAAGGGTGGTGGGAGAGGTCTGCAGTGGAGTCACTGACATTGTTAAGCATTGCCAGCACATAGTGATGACAAAAAAATCCATTGAATTGGTTTTATTATTGTTTAAATTCACTATAAAGAATGTACTCCCTTATTGTCTCCTCCTACCTTCACAACACCTTCCTGAATGCTGCAAGATAGTGGCAAAAGCAAGAGAGATAGAGTACCTTTTGTCATGCGGCTTAGTCTAGCCAGCCTCTTCTTTCTTCCTTAGGCCATTGTCAATGTAGTCTTTTAAATAATGTTCACTGAATACCTAATATGGGCATGGCATTGTATACGTCATGCCAAGACAACCACTTAAAAACGAAATAATCCATCTGAGCAAACCTGGAATTCAAAGAGATTAAGCGATTTGCCCGAATTCACACAATGTTTATGGCATAGCTCACTCTAGAGAAGTATTTCTTTTAGAACTGCATTTTTTGTTTTATTAATTAGTTAAAATAAAATGGATATTCCATAAATTAAAAGATAAATTAGACACTTTCCTAAAAGCTTGGTATCTCTGTCTCTGCAAGTTTAGGTGAATAATCCCAGAAAAGGAATGGCAAATATTAGCTAAGTGTCCATCTTCTTTCCCTTTATGCCTGTTGGCCACAGTGATGATTTTACATTAAGCAACATCATTGGGAAAGATTAGGACAAAAATTAGATTGGGTTCCATCCAAGCGGATTTATAATTTTGCAAGTACAGTAATACCAAGAACAATAAGACGTTTATATAGCATTTTCTAGGTGCCAGATGCCTGGGTACTGTTACCTAGGACATGAACAAAGTCAGGGAGGGTAAGTAACAGTATGTGTGTTCTGTCTTTGTCATAATTTCTATAGTTTATCCTATGATTTATTCCTGAGCTCAATGACATTATAAAAATGGATCACCTCAATATTTCTCAGGAAAACCCAGGCTCGTTTAAGAGAGAAGTTTGTGAATCTCTTCTTGTTCCTTCCCTTCTCTTTGTCTTTTTTTTTGGAGAAAGTACAATTGTCAGTGTAGTTTTTTATAACATTTATTGAACACCTACTATATTGTGTACATCATGCCAAGACAACCAGTTAAACATGGAATCATCCATCAGAGTAGACCTGGAAGTCAAAGAGGTTAAGTGACTTCCCCAGGGTCACAAAAGTTTATGACAAAGCTCAGTCGAGAGGAGAGTTTCTTTGAAAACAGCATTTTTTATTTACTTTTATTAGTGAGTTAAATAAGAGGGCTGTTCCATAAATTAAAAGACAAATGTGAGGTTTTTTTTAAAAGAACACTTAGCAGTAAGAATGTCAGCCACCGTGAGGCTAACATGTGAAAGTGTTTGCTGGGTGACACGTGCATCATCTGGGGCCACCACTGATAAGACTGAGCCATTAACTGCAAGAAAGCAGCCGTTTTGTGTGACTCCTTAGCCTCTCTGCTCAAGTAATTCTCTGTGGCCACTTCCACTTATGTTCTTTCTTTATGAGTTTCTTCCCCCTTTTCCTCTCTAGTCCCTTACAAGTCATTTAAAAGTCAACAAGTATTAAATATTAAGTGTATGAAGTGCCAGCTAGTTTCTCTCAAATCTGAGCTACATAACAATTTCTAATCCTGCAGGATAATAACCTCAAATAATATTGTTAAAATGCAGGTGTGGGGGGTGAATGGAGGGGAGGGAACACGCATTAAATCTAAGAACCCACACCATTGCTTGATTCGTGGCCCAGATTATGTCTACACTACGGGAATGATCTACGCATCTTGGACTAGTTCTAGGCCTGGCTCTGATGGTGGCCAGATGAGTGACCTCTCTAATTCCACCCGGGCCAGGCCTCTTTCGGGAAGAAGAAGGTACTTCACATTGATGAAGAGAATGGGAGCGTGAGCTAATTGTTAAAATGCCTTTGTGCTGAACTGAACTCTACACTCCCCAAAAACCGAGGTAGAGAGCATCCTAACGCAAGAAAGGTTTGGCGTAGGTTTATTGCCATCTCCAGAGATAGAGAACATTAGCTGTGATCATAAAGAGAGATTGTTACAAGATAAACTAGTCAGGAGAACAAAGAGGGCTTATCTGTCCCTGACTGCAACAAAGGGGCCGTTAGGAAACAAGGTGTCAGAGTTGCATCTGTCCTCATTTAACTGGTGGCATTCCAATTAAATGCTCTCTTAAAAATAGGAAGACAATGCTTTTTACTCAACTCAATTTGTCTTTACAGTTTGCAGGCCTGTTACTATACAGGCTTTCGAGAAAGCTGTCCCACATTGTTAAAATATCTATATAACACCCTGAGAAAAATGACTCACTAATGCTGCTGTCGTAAAGTTACGAAAACAACAGGAATTAACATCGAAGCAAGCAATAGAGGTTTGAAGCGGGATCGCTTACTTTACTTGTTGCAATTCTGTGGCAGTTTGCCAAGATATTTTAACAGGAAATTTGCCAGAGTTAAAAAAACGTCTGGGCTTATTTGATCACATCACAGAAATGATCAATAGCCACAGAGACAGCAGGGAACGTGTCTAACTAAATACAGGAATGAGAGGGAGAAGGAGAATGCCTCCAGGCTCCGGGGTGGTCCACAGCCCAGGCCGCTGACTACTCACAGACCTGGTGGCCATCGCCCTGTGGCGGCAATTTGCGTGTAGAGTTGCAACACAAGAATGACCCGATGTCCCACAGCTGAAGCAACTTGTACCCACCCTGGGCCTGTTTTGGGTGGTAGGGCCTGTCACGTCGTTCACAGGCCACAGAGCTATCGCCATAGTGCCATGCATGAGCTCCTGTGCTCTCTGGCGCTTTAAGTAAATGAGTTCTGGTCAGTGGACAGTATAACATGCTAAGCCTTCAAATTGCTTGTAGAGTGTCCTAAACAAACCATTTAAATAGCTTCTCCTCAGAAATTAAAAGTTTCTTTTGGAAAATGATTTCTTAAAGCCTTTGGATATTTGAAGCAATGGTTAAGCTTATATTTAACTGACAGACACTTGCTGGGGTGAAATCTACAAAATAAGAAGAACGTACGTTCCTGTGTCTGTCAGGCAGGCCTGTAGCATAGTGCTTTACCTACATTTTCTCATTTATTCTTTACAACAAGCCTGTAAGGCACATGATATTATTATGTATGTTTTGCACATAAGATGAGAACAGAAAACTTAGGTTAAGAAAGATTAACTTGCCCAATGTCCCACAGCAAGGAAGTGGCTGAGCCCTGATTCAAACGCGGCCGTCTGATCCTGTGCTCTTATCTAGTGTGCTAAAAAAAGCCACTACGAAGTACTGGTATTACCACAAAGGCAACACCTTCGCACAAAGGTGCGAAATACCCAGGAATAAACTTAACCCAAAAATGCATGGGGTAATACAGAAAGAAATTGCTCAATTTTTTATTGAGAGACATAAAAGATTTAAACAAATGGAGAGAGACACACTCTGTTCCTGGGTGAATGACAACAATATAAAAATTGTCACTTTTAATTTTAAGTTAAACCCAGTCTCTTAAAGATCCCAATGAATATTTCATCTGGGAGAATAATTGGCACAAATAGCCAGGACAACTCTAAAGAAGGAAAAAGAACTCTTGTGAGTCAAGAGGAGGGAGGGTGTGCAGGGAACATGTGACAATAATGAACACTGTGGACACCCAGAGCCAAAGGAGAATTATTAACGGACTATAACAGAATATTCAGAAACATCCTGAAGCATATGAAGCCATATCATATAAAATAAAATAGCATGACATGGCAAATAGGTTCCTCACCAAATAGTCTTGGGACAACTGACTTAATATTTGGAAGGAAAATTTAGAACCCTACTTCGCACTTCAGATTTAAATAGACTCCGCATAAGTTTAAATGTAAAAAGAAAGAAAAAAATTTCAGAAAAAATATAGATAAATGTTATCATCACTTTAAGGTGGGGACTAGTTTGTAAACATGACACGCAAATCAGAAACCATGTCAGAAAAGCACAGATTTGACATCAAAAAAAAAATTAGGAATTCTGTACACCAAAAAAAAAAAACAACAACCAATAAATAGAAAGAAGGAAAATGGTAAACTGGGAAAAAGTAATTGTTATATATAAAAAATGAACAAAAATTATTCTCAATACACAAACTGGTAAAAAAGATAATTGTCCCATTTTAAATACAAGTAAAGGTTATCAATAAAAATTTAGCAAAAGAAGAAATTAGAATGACCAATAAAGCCTTGGAAAAAATGTTTATTCTTCCTAGTAATCAACAACAAAAAAAGTGAAGGTAAATAATATTATTTTCATTTATTGGATCTATGAAAAACAAAAATAATAATGTCCAGTACTGGAAAGGATGTGGGGAAAAGGATATTTCCCTAAAGGAAAGTGTCAGAAGGTAAATTGAATAGAATTTCTAGGAAGGAGGGTAATTTGACAATGGGCTAGTTGAGCTTTAAAATTTCATACCTTCTAACCTAGCAATTCCTCTTCTAGGCATTTATGCAAAGGAAGCAACTGGAAGTGTGCATTTTTTACAAAAACTAAAAACTAAAAATTGGATATTGCCTAAATGTTTAACAATAAGGATATAGCTAAAAAAACTTTTTTTTTTTTTGCCTTAGAGAGACAATGGAATGCTCAGCAGCCACTAAAGTATTGTATATTTATTAGCAAGGGGACAATGTCTATATGTGAATGAGAGTGAGAAAAGCAGTTTATAGCACAATATGCATAATATGATTCCCCTTTTATGCAAAAAGAATGTATATCATTATCACAGAAAAAGCTTGGAAGAAGAAATAGCAAAATGTTAACTGTAGTAAGATTGTCGGTATTTTTGTTTTGCTTATTTGTATTTTCTATTTTTTCAACAAAGAATATGGGTTGGTTTTATAATAATTTTTAAAAATCACTTTTGTTATAACAGTGGGATACAGATCAGGGTTGTAGACAGAGGAGGGCTTGTGCTCATTGCTATTCGTCTTTGTATTAAAACTCTGCTTAGAGTGACTGAAATTTCAAAATAAGGCCACAGAAGGAAAACATGCAATTCAGCAACTTATGTTCTGTAGAGATGAACTCCAGGATCTTAGAAATACTATCTTGCTACCACCCAATTTCCAAGAAATGAAACCTCCTTGCCCAGTTGAAGAGTTGTTCAAGAGTTGAAGGGGATTGTTAATGTCTATTGTTCAGATAGAAAATTTCTTAATTTTCCGTCAGGTTTCCATTTTAAATAAGCTTTGCTACAAAAGTTTTGTTCCTGTCTGCCCTCCTCCTCCTTTCCTACTGACGGTTTCTCCTTATCATAGTCTCTTACCCTGTCTTCACAACACAGATGAACAAACACACACCCAGTGTCTCACCTCCGTTTCGTGGATAGACCTATGTATCTGTTTGACTATCGATCAAGTTGCTTCAAAGTCCTCTTGGAAACACAGGGTGTTTCGCTGAGCAGGAGAGCCCTGAAGGAGGAGTCAGAAGCAAATCTGTGGCAGTCTATGCACGTCTATGAGCTGAGGAGATGCCAAGTCATATTGAACATTGTCATTCAGGCACTTTCTTGGAGACAGAGGTCATTTCAAGTAGAGACCTGCTAGATTTCGGGTGAAGGGGCACAAAACTAAAAAAAGAATCAGGGGCGGGGTGGGGGTGGGCCTGAGAGATTGAGTGGCCTGCTTTCCAGGAGACTTGGGTGGAGATGTGGTCTCACTGGGAAAAAGCCCTAGAGCCAGATATGTGGCCGAGATAGCCAAGTCAGAAACAGATTAATCAGCCAGCACTGTCATGTCAAAACACCATGTCCATAATTTACGTCTCCTCATACCCTAAGATGCCTGATGATTGAGTTCTAAAAGGCGCTGAGAAGGCACCTCCAGATCCTTTGTGGATATGGACAAAATGGGCTTTTGAAAACAAGCCAGGACCACAAACTCTTAAGGGAAAACAACACATGAATTTTTTTTTTAAACGGGGAAAAGACAAGGCAATTTGGCATCTATACACAGAGAATGCAATTCAGTTTAATTAAAGTGGGGAACCCCCAACTCCATCTGGTTCTCTCCACCTCAGCCCTGGGAAGGGTATTAGAGCAAGAGCTGGGGATTATTTCTCAGCTTTCAAGGATTTCCTCCTCAGGGATCAAATGGAAAATCCAAACTGATCTTTGTTTCAAAAATTATAAGCTGGACACGATTAACTTCCTGACTGTTTCTGCCTGAGTCACCTCCACGGTGGAGTTGACCAGCTCTCCGTAGCTTCTTGGAAATACACTATTGTTCTGTTTTTTACAGTGACAATGAATCCTAAAGCTGAATGGTGCTAACGTTTTCCAAGAGAAGCAGCCCCAGAGGGAGCCTGCTGGGCTTGCCAACAGAGGATGAAGAGGATACAAATTTAATTAATTTCAAATCAACATAGACACAGAAACCTTTTTGCTGTTTCTTCCAACACCCACTCTTCCTAACGATGGCATCTCCTGTACTTGGAAGAATGCGCAATTGCGAAGTCCTGGGAAAAGGCCTGGCCGACGTCCATTTGAGGGGGAGGAGGCGTAGGACGCGTTCGCCTCTAATCAGCGGGTGTTCCCGCCACTCAGCCGGTCTAGCTGACCGTACTCTGGCCTTGCTAAGTCCTCGTTACCTTTCTGCCTCATTCCTCAGGGTTTAAATCAGAAGCTGTTTTATCTGTGGTTGCTTTTGGGTCACCTTATTACCTAATTAGCTCTGGATAATTTCCTCTGATTAGTCAGCTCCTCTGATGGGTGAACTGCGTTCATCGGGAACTTTTCTCAAGGCAATTTATGTCATGGAAAAGACCGTGAACAAAGAAGGTGTTTCACGGTATACACTATCCCAGGGGGTTGGAAAACTCATTTCTGCCTGCCAAGAGGACACAGTGAGAGAGTCCGCAGTCCAGAGGGGATGCCATTTGGTGACTGAGTTGGCCAGATCCAGTCACCCTTGGGAACTTCTCTGAGGAGTAGGAATCTTGGATGAAAAAGCAAACCATGTTTTTTGTCAGCTAAAATCACCTACTTGTTCACATTTTCCCAAAGCTCGTTCTTGTTCTCACCACATGGGATTGTGTGTGATAGGTAGAGAGTATGTGCAGGGTGGGGTGGGGGGGTCATCTGTCACCCTTCTACCTCTCTGAGATCTTTAAAGTTTTTACAAACAGAATAGGAGTAGCAGTTATCAGCCCCAGTGGAAGATATTACTCATCACACTCAGTGTTCTTTCCTGCCCAGTCGGGACAGGCCTCACATCCTCAACACAGCTCTCCAAGGGGTTCCTATCAGTCCATCAGAGATGACATTTTACATGATATTTGGTGACACCTTCATGCTAGAAGCAATGGCACAAAATGCAGATGGGTCTGTTTATCACACCTACTCACATAAGGTCAGTCTCCACTTAATCCTTAATTTTAAAATTCTGACCTTTAAAGCCATCTAGCAAATTGGGAGTCCTCAGGTCTTCTACAGACACCTGATATTCTATTCGAGGAAAGAAACAAAGAATGATAGATAACTTTATTCCCCACATATAAACTGAGGGAATATGAGGTTCCCCAGACATTAGCTGCTGAATTTGGGGTCTTGTGTTTGAAAACTGCCTTAATGCCTAACAAAAACTGCCCTTCTTCTCCCTTTCAGAATCCTTTTTACTAGTATTTGCCTTTTGAATTATGCCCATAATTTTACAGGCAGAGTTTGAAGCTACGGAGGTCTTTTCACACAACAGAAGAGAACTATCTGATTGTGTTTAACCATTGCTTTTCTGCTATTCGGGACCTTCATAGAGCTTTGGCAAAAGACAGTCTTCATTGCATACGACTTCAACACATTTGCCTGCCATAGTCCCAGCACATCCTAATATGACACCTCTGCTTTCACTGCTGTTTTGCAAATTCCTATTGAACTTGTGGTCCACGGAGACTCTCAGATATTTACACCAAAATTGCCGTGTCCTGCAGCCTGATTTCTATCTATTTTGTTATTTGTTTTTTTTTGCTCTCAACATTTTGACTCTCAGAAGAGTCTCCGATTGCTTCTTTCTCTCTACATATCTCAGATTTTTGCTATAAATATTTAGGCCTGTAAACTTCTACCCTATCAAATAATGGACGTCAGAAGTTCAGAAACAAATAAGGGTTCTTGGAAATGTACTTTGATGAAGCAATATTTTTTTTATTAAGGTATCATTGATATACAATCTTATGAAGGTTTCACTTGAGCAACATTGTGGTTACTACATTCACCCATATTATCAAGTCCCCCCCATTCCCCACTGCAGTCACTGTCCCTCAGCATAGTAAGATGCTATAGAGTCACTACTTGTCTTGTTGAAGCAATATTTTATGGTATGATAAAAATATTCTCATTTACTATTTAAAATAACTTCAAATTCCAGAAGATGCAAGCTTCAGCAGCATGTTATTGAATTTATATCCGGAAAATGTCCTAACCTCTATAATTGCACAGTATACAAGGCACTTTTTAAAAAGATAATTTATTCTGGCAAGGTAAAGTTAGTATGGGCCAACAGCCAAGGGTCAGTCCTAGCACCCTATATCTCTTACTACTATTCAGTCAATAGGCATCAGATATTTATGATAATTTTAAGAGTTGCTTTTTTATTAACCCAAGCTTAATTTTATGTGTCAGGTTATTGTTAGTTCTTCATTAATGTACCCTACTTGGGTAGCCAATCAGAGCAAAGTCTGACTTTAGGATATTTTAAAGATACATAAGTTTCACTGCATTTTTGTACATTTTATGCAAACTAGGTTAATAACAATGCCTTGTCAAGCTCCTCAGGAAACTTTTTAATAAATATGTAAAAGCATCGGTCTGTTATTCTTAACTCAATGATGTGAGTCCTCTCTCTGGGAAGGTTATTGTTATCCAAACACAAGCATTCAATGTGGATCAACTTTGACCTACAGGAGATGATAGATGCTTCTGCTGAACACCCCTGTAGCTCTAGCAATGGAAATGGATGCTTTAAAAGATACTTTTGTCTATTCTTTTGGTTGTTTAAGCTATCAGTCTGCACCATCTCTGAAAGGGCCTTATGTTGCGTACACATGAAATGTAGATTTTAGTTTCAGCTTCTTTCAGAATTAATACAAATTCTGAATATAGTGGAGTGATAAGACATGGTTTCATGCCAGGATGACACTGCTGAAATTCTCATTGTGGGGAAAACATTGAAATTTTATACCAAATTAAACTTATATACACTACTTTTTCACACTTAAGAGACACTCAGAATTAATTCTGGGTTTTCATTTAATAGGTACAACAGGCAGTCTAGTGTAGCTTCACACATACATTCCCTTTCTTTGGTCTTGCAATAACCAGACTAGTCACTGTATATTGGAATGGAGTGGAATTAGTCAAATTGGTTAGTAATAATTACACCCAACCAACCAGTTGCTTGAATTTTTTTTTTTTTTTGACATTGCCTTGGTACTTACTGTCTTGTCTGGCACCAAAATTTTATTTTCCTCTTAGCCTTTTTGAGGGTGGTTATTTATAGTTACTTCATGGGAGTTTTTTTTTTTTTTTTTTTGCCCCATTACCTTTTCAAAACAACATGTCATGCTCATGAGATAGCAGTCCGTAGAATTATACAAAGTAAAACATTTTTACCAACTCTATAGACACTCTAAGCTCTTCTTGATGATATTTTAAGTGAAATTCCTAAACTGAAGCACTTGCGATAACACGAAAACTTTGATGTCAGTGCTGAGAAAGATTAGAAATACATTGTTGAGCTATTTAAGACAACCAAAGGTGGACGGGTTCTTTTTACAGTTGGACTTCAGGTGCACGGGGCTCAGTTAATCACACTTCCCAGTTCACATCACATTACCACATTATCATTACTGGCCTTGGGTACTTTATAAATAAATAATTGGATTTTTTGCAAAAAGCATATTCTTGGCATTTTTCACTTCTTTGGTCTGAAAGGACATGACTAAATGAATGATACATAGACACTACAAGCAGTAAGCCACAATTTTTTCCAGTATAAAGATCAGTTGAGAGTAATCACTCCATTAGCCTGACTTAGGTGAAACCCCTGAAATTCTAAGTAATAGCAGGATCACATTAAAACTTTGCATGTTTAATAAATGCCAGCTTTCAAAAAAAGTTGGAATTGTAGTTATTCAATAGGTGAAAAAATAGTCTGATAGATCAGTTATAATTTAGTATGTGTGTCTCTTGTTTTTAAAGTTAAGTAAAGATAATGTAAAAAAAATACCGTGTTAGCTTGTCTCATTTTATAAGCAATGTAAAGTATTTCCTGAGGAGGTTGGTGAGATCATCATGCCATATTTATCACTTGGGTTCATTGTATAAATTCTGGCCTGTAAGCTTCATATAAGAAATGATACCATTGCTACTAATTAGAACTGATTTGCAAAATTACCAAAGCTTTAAGACTGATTGAAGTTTTTAGTTTTTTTTCTCCTACCTTGCATGCTGAAAATAATATATAGTTAGTATTTTTCCTTTGTAACTTATGGCTTAAGAAATGTCAGGTATACATGTGTATATGTATAAAATTATATTACCAGCCCCAAGGTTTTTTATAAAAATAAATAAGTTCATGTTTACATGCTATATTGCTCATTCAGCAATGATAGACTGAAAAGTATTCCTAAATTTAATTGAAAAATGAAGCACTATAAAATGGGAGGCAAGAATATCCCCACATTAGTTTTCTATGTAATTAGTATAAATCAATATTTAGAATAAATATTTATTTGAAGGTAAGATATTTGTTTACTAAAATGTTATTGACTAAGAAGAAGGGGTGAATTATGCATCTTTCCAAAGGAGAATTCTTTTATCTTCATTTCTGTGACTATGAAAAGGAAGGATTTTATACTTACCTGGCAGGAGAGAAGTCATGCCCACGAAGGTGGTTTTCTCCAGACGAGGCTTATCCTCTGCCCTCCGATTGTGCTGACCCTTGTGATTTCCTCAAACATGGGAAACTCAACTGCATGATTTGTGGTGGTGGCGGGGGGGACTGTGTTTGCACTTTCCCCTAAAAAAAAAAGAACAAGGATTGTTACCTTCATAATTGTACTCTTTTGATACATATACCTATTTAAAAAAATGAAAAGTACCAATTTTAAAAGTTCTTATACAGTTGAACCTGCTTTATACAAAATTGTCTAGCCCAAAACTGAATTGGATTGTCTGGGTATCTAAAAGATATTGTAACACATTCTTGTCTTTTTTTCTTCCTTACAAAATATTTTTAAATTGAGGAATGAAATTATAATTGCCTATGTAATATAATTTTTAAAAATGTTTTTAGCAACAGTGGAAAAATCTTGGAGATAAAACCCTCTCTTTTTCCTGATTACTTTCTTTTCTTCTTGCTTTTAATTCTCATCTCGCTTTCCCATGCCTTCACATTATAACGGTTAGAGCCAGGCTGATGGGCAGGTTCATAACATGTAGATAGTGTGAAGACTTTCTTGAGCAAAGATGTATTCTTGCAGGTCATAAACACTCGTCAGTACATTGACAAACAATGAGCAGAAAGATTCCTCCTCAAGGTCCCAGCTGAAGTCAAACCTGATCAATTATGACATCAGTATGCCCCCAGAGTCTGCTGCAGTGTGTGTTTCCTTCTTGTTTTAACCAGAACAGCTTCTGTTTCACAAAACAGTGAAAGAGTCCTGGGTGCCCAATGAGGTAACAATCCTGGTTAAGAACTTAACACGTATCACTTCATTGTAACCCTCATACTACACTCTCAAGGTAGGTCTGGAGAACTCTCCCCAGCTCTGCAGCATGTGCACCGAGCCACTACCCGGAACTGCCTCCTCTGTAATAAGCAACAGGAAAATGTTTGAGAGGATGTCAGTCAGGGCAAGGAGGCCTGAAGGTGGAAGCAGCCTGAGGTGAGAAGTAGCAGAAGCTGCAGGATGGCAGTGAAGGAAGGACTCCAGGGCCAGTGGAAAAGGTGTTTCATGCTGAGCAAAAGGCAGGGCTTGGAATAGGAGTGATAATGAAAACATCTTGTTTCTGGACATAGGTACTAATCACTGAGTGAAAAAATAAGAGTCCCACTTACTGGAGCTGAAGTCAACAGGACAGTAGGTGTGCCCTATAAGGTTGCATTGGAGAAGCATGCTCAGAGTTTCTCAAGAACAGATGCTTAGTGCTAGAATTTGGAAAAATTTAAAGCAGCTTGAACTGTCATGTCCTTCACAGCCATAGTCATTCTGGCCTGCAGAATAGCCAAGCCCAGCATGCACCTAGGTCTTGTGTAGATTAGGAAACAGCATTGTTTGAGGTTCTGCCTGATTTCGAGAGGGCTACCTCTGGATGCATTCATACTTCCACAAGGGAAAACCTGCTTGGATCAATGTTTTGGCCATCTATTGCTGCCTAACAAACCACCTCAAAGCTTAGTAGCTTAAAACAGCAACAATCATTTACTTTGCTTATGAGTCTGCAATTTGGGTGGGTTTCAGTGGGAATGGCTCATCTCTGTTCCACACGGCATCAGCTGGGCAGCTCGCTGGGGCCGGGAGATTCGTTTTTGGACGGCTCACTCATATGGCTGGCAGTTGGTGCTGGCTGCTGGATTGGAGCCTAATCAGAAATGTGACCAGGGACCTTGGTTCCTACGACGTGGGCTGCTCCGTGGACTTCTTGGGCCTCCACGCAGCATGGTGGTGGTTTCCAAAAGAGGTATCCCAAGAGAACAAGGTGGAGGTTCATGGCATTTTGATAAGCTAGACTCAAATCTCATACCATCACTTTTGCCATACTCTGTTGTTTGAGGCAGTCACCAAGGTCAAGGGAGAGAGGACATAAACTTCACCATTCAATGGGAAGGGTGTCAAGGTCATATTGTGAGAAGAGCAAGCAGGGTAGGTGAGATGTTGCAGGCATTTTTAGAAAATATGATCTGCCAAAATTGGTGTGGCCTCATGCAGTGCAGAGGAAATAAATGAGGCAATCTCACATCAAGTGTCCTCAGGAACACTTGACCTCCCTTGAGCCCAGTGCCGGTGCGGCTCTCTTTAGCTTGGACACACATCCCTGGTCCAGTCATTTTTGGTAGGTGATAGAACTGGTTTCACCCACTACATGAGGCATAAACCATGGCACAGAACAGCTTGTGGGTGGGTGAGACAAATAGAAATTTACATCTACTCTCAGTACATGAGATTATAATGGGACAAGATTAGATTGTGAGCACCTTGAGGATAGGGTTAAAAAGTCTTAGGCCTATCTGTATCCTAACAGCGCTTGACATTAGTAGATGCTCAACAGTTGTGGAAAAAACAATCACCTACTGAGCTAAGAACCACTCTATTACCCTTACTCATTACCTAACCAGTGTTTATCATCAGCAAAATCAGGACTCAAATAGAGAATTGTTCATTTTTCACCACCATTTTCTCCCCAACTTTCCTGGTTTAATTATATTTTCCTCATCTTCCATCTAATAGATCTGATATCATTTTTTATCTTTATTTGAAATTGTCCTGTTGTATGTGCATTTTCTTTTTAGCTCTCTTAAATCCAGTCTTGGAGGAGGCAGAGGGAATCGTAACTGAACTTGCAAGCAAGTGGCGGTGGAGGAGATAAAACGGTCCCAATTTGGAGGTGAAAGAAAAGCAGGGGAGGAGACTGCAGATCGCGAAAACCCTCCCAGCCGCTCTCCACCTCAGCTCTGGGCTTTTCTCCTTTGCCCTCTGTAAGGTCTATGGAGAAAAAAAATAAAAGTTTTATTAATAAAAAGATTAAATAACCTCTTTAGGTGATGATACAAGCATAAGATATGTA
The DNA here is from genome assembly GCA_032199065.1 of Smutsia gigantea. Lineage (NCBI taxonomy): Eukaryota > Metazoa > Chordata > Mammalia > Pholidota > Manidae > Smutsia > Smutsia gigantea. The sequence continues at coordinate 58,439 of JAVSCE010009579.1, forward strand.
TTGTTTCTTCTCTGAGCTGCAAGGCAGATTAACAAAATAAGAAGTACTGTAAATTCTTCTTGAAATGTTCTCCAACCAGTGCTGAATGTAGATGAAGCCAAACAAGCCAGTTAATGGGGCAAGGGAGTAAATTATGAGACTCATTTATTTCTCACCTCCTTGAATCTATGCAGAAATTGCTCCATCTTGTGACACTGGTGGCTGGTGACTTTTTAACCTAGTGTGCATGTGCCTTTCTTTCCATAACCCACCCTGTTCCATTCCAGAATGACTGCCAGCCCCCTCTTCGTTCATACTGCCCAACCTCTGCCTTCAGGGAGCTGGGATAGATAAATCCGGGGAAGCAGCCAAACGAATTAATGTCAAGGTTTGTGTTCCGAGCAGGGCTGGGGCAGGAGCAAGAACCCAGTGGGTGGGGGTGGAGTCAAGGAGAACGTGAGAAGAGGTTCTTAGGGAGTTCTCTTAAACCAGAGAAATCAAGATTAGTTGTAAATACTACAGGGACGGAAGGAGAGAAGTCAAAACCTGGGACACAAATTACAGGAGTTAGAGGTGGATTAGGAAGAGTCGGGAGTGAGGTGAGGAGGGTTCTAGGTGATTTCCATAATGGAGGGGAGCTATGGATGCGCGTGGATGGTGGGTCAGCCCGGCCTACTGGTGGAAGGGTGGGAAGAACACAGATAACAGGTTCCTTCTCTTTGTCAGAGCTGCTCATCCTTCCTGTTAAGTTGGAAAGAGAGTTAACTCTCTCCAGTTCCAGAGAGAGCGTGAATAACAGACCCGAGGCCAGGACTCACACTATCATGGCATCAGGGCACATACCCTCACTCCTAGCGGAGCTCTGGGAGGGGCGGGAGCCCAGTCGGCCCCCCGAGGCAGGCGGCAGGCCACCTAGATCTCTGGTCAGATCCAGAGCAGGCAACAGGAGGCATGGGCCAGGGCAAGGCCCAATATTTTTCTTTGAATAAATTTAAAAAATGTATATATACATGTATCCTAAAAAAATACACTTCTCTCAATTTCTCTCCTTAACTGTAATATTGGTGTGTTTGTTTAAATAAGACTCTTGATTCCAGTGAGAGAAAATGTCCAACTCAAACTAACACAGGCCAAAAGAAATTACAAGCTCATGTAACCAAACTGGCCAAGGGCAGAAAGTGTCTGCTTTGGGGACAATCAGAACCAGGAACAGCCAGAACGAGGGACAGCCAGACCAGGGACTCCAGCATAAACAGGCTTCTTTAGTTCTTAGTCTGTCTTCATTCTCTGAGACAACTTGTCTCCATGGAGCTGTAATTATTGCTGCTAGTAGCTCCAGGCAGCTCAGTTTTCCCATCTTTACCACCAGAGTAAAAGGGAATATCTTTCCCTACATCCAGTTAAGAAAAGTATCCCAGAAGGAATTAGATGGTCTAGTTTATATGCCTAACCCTGTGAAAATGGTATTGGGATTGACACATCCCTCTACTACCAGAGACTGAAGTGCGTGCATTTGTGCGTGCACGTGGCCTGTGTTTGCATGCGTGTATGCATGCATGCATGTGTGTGCATGTGTGTGGTACATGTGCATGCGTGTGTGTGCTGTGTTTGTTGGTTGGTGGGGTGGGTGGGCAGGTGGGCGGTTGGTTGGTGTGGGGAAGAGGATGCAGGGGAAGCAGTTCCTAAAGGGAATCAGAGGGCTAGGACCAGATGCAGGGCACTGGGGACCAGCCCGGCCCACAGATATCTACCACTACATCCGTTCTTCTTTTCTGTTCCTCTTACTTAACCACATTCAGAGTCAGAACTCCAGAATGGCTCAAATGTTCAGGATTGTGAATTTACTGATGCTTTTCATTTCCTTTGTGCATTTTTAAGTTTTACCTTTCTAATATATATTAAAAAAAAATAGAGTGGGTAAGTTTTCATTAACCAAGGCAGAAGTATTTAGAACTAAGTCAGAAAAATCCTAATTTTAGGTCTAATATTGTTACAGCATCAATGTCTTTTGAACCTTAGTTGCAGAGCTGCATGGATACATTTAGGTGTATGGGACCAGGACCATTTCCATAGGAAGGAGAAAGAGTTCTGAAAGGAGAGGTAAGAAGTCCTTAAAGACTTGCTCCTTAGTGTGGAATTGATAGCTTTTTCCCCATGTATGCCTGTGACCCTGGCTGAACTGGGCACAGTTTGCCCATTGCTTTTCAGGGACTAGGGGAGAATCAGGGCAGTTTTTGGAGCTCTGTATTTACCCTGTGAATCAAGTCACCAAATAGGACAGGGTGTGAAGGTATTAAGGCAGTTGTCAAGACCATGAGAACTAAATGAGAACAAGCCAGAATTGGGACGATTCTCTCTCCCCATGCTGCAAAATGTCTAATCTCTTTTTTCACTGTGAGGATCATCAAACACTAAAGAATACAAGTAAAGAGAAAAAATGTCCTCTATATGATTAGCAGACATAAGGTTGGGGGGGCACGGGAGGGCTGTACAACTCAGAGAAGACAAGTAGTGATTCTATAGCATCTCACTACGCTGATGGACAGTGACTGTAATGGGGTAGGTGAGGGGGAACCTGATGAAGGGGGTAGTTTAATAACCATAATATTGCACATGTAATTGTAGATTGATACCAAAATAAATTATAAAAAAAAATTCTCTTCCTTGTACAATTCTGCAGTTGCCAAAGTTTCTACAGTTCATAATATACCTTCCATACAGTAAAAATCCATTGAAAATAAAGTCTCCGTCTTTGTCTGAGAAAGGGAAAGTGAGAAAAGGGCTGGGAGCAGGCCACTTCCTCAGGCAGCCAGGGGGTGGGGGGCATGATTTCCTGAAAAAAGCAGGAGCAACTTACCAGCTGCTACTGGGGGGTTTAGAAGTGTCAGGAAGACCGGGAGCAGTCAGAAATCCTGGATAGACAAAATACTAGAAGGCTTCCCTGAAGATGCCAGTGGGATTCATTCATTCACCAGATATTTAGTGAGTGCCTACTACGTGTAGGTATTAGAGATGCAGATGGGAGGTGGATGGTGCAGAAAGGCCCACGTCTCTGGAGCCGGATTGGCAAGGTTTTAATGCCGGCTCTGTGCCTCTGAGCAGGTTAGCTAATCCCCCTGGGCCCTCATTGTCTCATAAGACTTTTAGAAAACCACGTGAGATGACTGATGTGAATGCTCTCAACAGTGAGTGCCTCATGTGTGGTGAGGACTGCGTAGGGCTAGCTGTTGATCCTATGGTCTCTGCCCTGAAGGAGTTCACAGTCCAGAGGCTGCAACAGCACAGACTGGAAGTCTGTGGAACATGGTGAAGGACCTGCCAGGTTCATTTCATAAAGACACAGACCTGTCCGCTCTCTCCAGCCCAGTCATCCTTCCCCCTCTGTGTCTCTGAGCCCCATAGCTGCGGCTCCCCAGCCCAACAGCTTGTAGGAAATCTGGCCGCCCAGGACTCTGGCCCCCGCACCACTTTGGAGGTCGTAGGGTCACAGAAGGCAGTCTCACATAGTGACAGCCACTCGAAGTGGGAGTGACAGGATGATGATGGAAACTCTCACTGAGTCCATGCTCTGTGGCTGACACTGGGCTGCGTGCCGCATGTGAACGCACTCACTTAACTCCCCAGGCTGGTGTAGTAGCACCCCCACTAAGGAGGAGGAAACAGGCACACAGAGATGGGGTAACTTGTTCACGGACACACAGGCAGTATGTGGTAGAGCTGGAATTTGAACGCAAATAGTCTGTTTCCAAAATCAGCCTGCGTGGCACCAGGGTCACTGTGAAGCTGTGCCATCTTCATTGACTACAAAAGAGTGGTTTAAAGTGTGATCCTGGATGCTGTCTGCCCACTTATTTGAGTATCATTCATTTGTTCCTTCAACTGACATTTCCTGAGCCCCTGGCTCTGGGTAGGGCACAGTGGGACTTGTCGGGGGCAGCAAAGAAGCCAGGATCCTCCCGTCAAGCTGTTTCAGAAGATAAAGCACTTGCCCAAATGAAGAGAAGGACAAGTCGCTGATGAGACGCAGCTATGGGGCTCAGAGACACAGAGGGGGAAGGACGACTGAGCTGGGGAGAGCGGGCAAAATCCTTAGGGAGAGAGGTGAGTTGGAGCAGGGTCTCAAAGGTCAGAAAGTTTGACAAATGGTCATTCATGAAAATGGCATTGCAGTTCATTAAGGAAGAACACGAGGAAAGACGTGGAGATGGGAAGCGCCGCTGTACAGCACAGCTTGGCTGGAACATGTGGTCAGTGCGGGACGGTGGCAGGTGGCGAAAGCTATGCGGGGAGGCCAGGGCCTGGAACTCTGGCTTGGGAAGTTGGATTTCATATAGAAGGAATGAGGAACTCTTGAAGACTTTTGGGGATTGAAGCAAAATGATCAGCAATAGGGTTTGGAAGAATGACCCTCATATGTGGAGGGTGAGTTTCAGGAAGAGAAGCAGGTAACAGGGGATGAGAATTAAGCAGCAGTAGCAAAGAGAATTAAGAAAAAAGGAGAAAAGAAATAGAAGGATGTGGCAAATATGATGAGGTCACTGCCCACCCTCCCTTGGCCACTTACAACCCTGCAGAATGCTTCCCGTTGATTATAGAATGAAGCTCGAAGCCCTTTCACAAGGTCTGACCCCTGCTCTTGCCTCTGGGATCCCTTGTGGGCCCTAGTGCTTCAGCCTTGTTTCAACGCACAGACCTGCTCCGTTCATTATGGATCTGAGAGGGATATGAGGAGAGGCTTAATTTCCCTTGACGAAGTCTTCTTATTGGTAGTTTAGGGTCATGGGCATGACTGGGCATTTTTCAGCATTTAAATCAGGGACTGCTTAGTACAAGAAGTTGAGATAGCAATAGTGGCTAAAACTTGTGCCGGGCAACGTAGGTTCTAAGTAATTTACCTGTACAAACTCAGTTAAACCTCTCAACAAACCTTTGAGAGAGGTGTTATGATTGTATCCATTTTCCAGAAACTGATGCACAAAGAGACTAAGCAACTTGTTGAGGGTCACACATCTCTTACACGAGAGACCCAGATTCCAGGCAGGACAGTCTGACTCAGCTGCCGAAGTTCTAAACCACTTACTTGGCTCCACTGCCTCTCGTGTGTTTTCAGGAGTCTCGGCTCTCCCTCAGCGGTGGCCTGCAGCCCCAGGGAGCTCCTTAGCCATCCCTTTCCCAATTTTTCCATTTGCCTCTTTGATCTGCAGGAGGGCGGTGCGGAGGGAAGCCAAGCAAAGAGGAGTAAATACTCTGGGGAATAAAAGAGGGCAACCCCGACGCCCTCCTTCATGGAAGACATTCAGAAATCTGGGGAAAGCAGGAAGCTTGGTGGCCAGAAAAAATACACGCACGGCTCAGCAGTGATGACCAGGCCTTTTGGGGCCCTGCTACAAACATGCACACAATTGTGAGAGAAGCTGGAACAACTGCAAGGCCCTCCCCACAGGTCCCAGGACATTTTAAGACAAAGGTCTAGCGCATTTGCCTTTGAGAGCTGTACTTTTTTTCTTTCTCTTTTTTTTTTTGCCCAAGTAAGTATGCTCCTCTTATTCTTCAGGTGATTAGATGAGAGAGAGATAAAACGCCTTGTGCATATAAAGTTTCCTCCTGCAGGAGGTGAGTGAATGGGAGAGATTCACTGTCATGTGGAGTCACTGCCTGGATTTGAAACAAACACACCTACAAAGATACACAAGGTGTAGACCCAGTAAATAACCAGCCGACTGGCACTTCTGAAACCGATTTCTGCCACGGATGCATTCTCCTGATTTCTTCTCCTCTTCATTTTTCACTGCTTTGGAGCTGTCCGGAGCAGTAGCCTGCCCATTGTCTCCATTAAAATGCAAAGCTCTCCCTCCCTCTGCTACCTTCAGAGTCCCGGGAGCCAGGCTCGATACAGAGGGAAGAAATGAGGGCAGGGCTGAAGAGGAACATATAAAAAATAAATGAGCCATTCATAAAAATGAATATCATCACCAAAAGGAGCCGTCTGCCAACATCTCCATGTATATATTAACTCAGCCGCTGAGCTCTGTAACAACACAGGATTAAGCCAATAATACATCATCTTTTTAGTGCTTGTTCAGTTGATCTACTATTAACTTTAAACAGCCAATTGTGAAATGAGCGCCTCGCTTTGCCATAATGATGATGAGGCTTTGCCTGGTCCTATTTTTTATAATGTAAGCTTGAATATTGGTAAAAATAAATTCAGCTGTGCATAGTACACTCTCAAGAGCTCTCCAAAGCAAGCAGATACTCAGGCTGGGGGGGGGGGTAGGTAGGGGGCACTGCTGAACTCAACCAGTTTCATGAAGTCATTTGCACAGATTCTGAAAACTGACTATTTTTCTTTCACTTAGCATATCTTTCCCTGAAAATCTAAAATGCCAAGATGTTGGGCTTTTTGCTGTCTGCGTGAGCAACTGCAGATGGCTTCTTTTCCTTCGCACTGAAAGACGTGCATACTGGATGCCTGCCTTTTCCTCTGAAGCCTGCAAGTCTATCTGGGTTACAGTGTGAACGAAGCCCACGGAGAGCCTGCATGTTGACAGCACGGTTCCAGGGACATTCTGAGCACCTGTTTCTCATTTCTAGCTTGGTGTTTTGCTGGGGCGCACGAGTCTTTTTGTTTTTCTCCCAGTTGGTATTGTTCTCTGGCCCCTTGTGTAAGTTGTGACTCTAAAGAAAAGTGACTGATTTCCACACGTGGCTTGTGGAATCGGTGTCATCGCTCCGCGGCCACGCCTCATAAATCTCTCCAGGCTACAAGCTTGTGTCCGTCCCCAGCGGTTCCAAGAACAATCCGCAGCAAACACTGACAGGAAGGGCCGTTATGGTGGCTGATGTTCTCACCATCTGGAATGGTTACAGTTGTCAGGATCTGCAATGACTCACTGTGCTGGGGAATCATTTCTCTAATGGCAGCACTAATCAGGAGGGATGGAGCCGTTGCTAAGTGCCGCTGCATGAAGAAAATACTCTGCCAGATGAAAAGCAAGGGCTGTTGATTTGTTTCTGCCTGTTTGAAAATCAAGTGGCTTGGAATGTCATGCTTGGTACCGTCTGATGACAGGCCATCGTTCCTGTAAGGAGCCAGCATCTCAGACCAGCCTCCAGGGGTGCTGGCCGTTTCTATGGGCAGAGGACCTGTGCCTTCCTCTCTGTGGCCAGCTGTGCCCTGAGGAGACTGGGCAATTCTCTAATCCAGGCTTAGCAGTTTGGTGTGGAGAAGGCGGCACAAACGGACGTGGATGTGGTTTCGTAAGCTGCCTCCTCCCTCTGGCATCAGCTCTGGAGCTGTCCTGCGCACACCCTAACCCCACCGCAGGCGCCCACCACTGTCACCGTCGGCCCCTGTGGGAATTCCCCGCAGCAGTGGGCTCCTCCGAGGGGGTCGCCAGTTCATCCTCAACCTTAGCTGTTGCCTCCAGAGGGAACCAACTCAGACAAACCCTTGGTTTTGGACTCCCAGCCTCCAGAACTGAGAGAGAATAAATTTGTTTTGTGCCTCTCAATCTGTGGCAATTTGTAATGGCAGCCCTAGCAAACGTAGTCAGTGGGGACCAGAAGACTTTATGTGTCACAAGAAGACACCAGACAAGAGCCAGTTTCCTTATGATTAAAGGTTTTCACCAGCTCCTTCGTGAGCTGCCACACCTAATATTCATAGTGTCTATGCTGAAGGTCACTATATTGTAAAACAGGTTTTCATTCCATGGGGTGATCAGTTTATTTGAATCCACTCCTTTTGTTACCATCAAGGAGTCCTGAGTCCAAGCTGAAATCTCACTGTTGCCTTTACCCCTCTGGTCAGAAACAGGATTCCATGATGGTTTCCCCTGGAGGTGACAGATCAGGGTGTCCTTTTTAACCATTTTACATTCATTGAAACAGCGGCCATGGTGTCTTTGTCTCTGATCTTTCCATCCTTCCTTTTCTCCTTGTCCTTGCTTGTACAGCTGCTCACCCTCTCACCAGTGGTCCGTGTATCCTGTTTTAAGGAAATCCAACAGCATCCTTAATCTTAAGATAAAAGCCAAAGCTTGTATAGCGTTTACATGTTACCCAATGAACTTGTTTAATCCCATGAACAATGTTACTTTCCTCCTTTCTTTGCTTTTGATTTTTTTATTGAAATATAGTTGATGTACACTTTTTGATTTTTTTAATTGAACTGTAGTTGATATACAGTTGGCTTTAAGTATACAGCAGAGTGATTTGACAGTTATCTACATTATTAAATGCTCACCCAAACTAGTGTAGTTACTATCTGTCAACACAGAAAGATTTTACAGAACTATTGACTATATTCTCTATGTTGTACTTTCATCCACGTGACTATTTTATATGATGATTGAGATTTTGTGTCTCTTTATCCCCTTCCCCTATTTTACCCACCCACCTCAGCCCCTCCCCCATGGTAACCACCAGTCACCTCTCAGTGTCTAGAAGTCTCTTGCCTTTTTGTTTTATTCTACTCCTTTTGTAGACAATAAAACTGAGGTGCAGAGAGTCTAACTTGCCCAAGGTCAACGACTAACAAGTGGTAAGGTGGAGACACACACCCACAAAATCTGGCTCCAGAGTCCTACATGTAACTACTATGCAAGTGCCTCCAGGGTTGGCAACAGAGGAGGAAGTGCCACTGAGGCTGCGGCCAGATGTCATCTGCTTCCCATTGTTCACATCCCTTTGAGACTATTCCACTCAAGACTGAGGCTCCCCACCGTGTCATAATTGCCGGGACAAAGACTCAGACCCCTCCAATTCCTCACCGCACTACCAGGCTGAGTTGAGGTGCTACACCAAGCCGGAACAAATGCAGGGAGGAGCAACATGGGACATCCCCCAGCCTCACCACCTTGCCCCCAGGCCATCTCTACAAGGCAGGCCACCTTATTCCCTCCCCCAGAGGAATGGGCTGGAAAATTATGTCTAAATCCTGACCCAAGGGCAGGCTGAGGCCATGAGGAGGGGTTGCCCTTCCTGTCTGCCTGCCCCGCTTTCCCCCTTTCAGCTCCTACTGAGGGCCATCTTCCTTCCCTAGGAATGACCACACACACACACACACACACACACACACACACACACACACACACCCCACCGTGAAAGTTCTTCCCTCCATCCCCGTGGATGATCTCACAGGACCCCATACCCTAATACAACATAATGAACCTGGTATCACAGCCTGAGACCTCCATCCAGGTCCAGGAGCCAAAGAAGGGAGCACCCCTTATATCCTCTCTGCAATCAGGGGCCAGTTCAACATGGACTTGACTTGTCTTGTCCTGTGACTTGTCAACATGGACTTGATGCATTTTTATCTCTAGTAGCCATTTACTCACTGCTGTTATCAAGAAGCCATTCCACCAAAGAAGTGAGTAAGAAAAAATGAACTGCACTTACTGAGGAGTATAAGGCACATTTGTTTCTTATGTTATGTACTCCTCGTGAGGTGAGGTGTGGTGGCCCCGGTGGACTCATGGTGTTACCCAGTTAGCCCACACTTGGACAGGGAGCCCGACAATAACACTGCAATAAAAGGTAACACCTGGCTTCTGGGAGGCTCTGCTGAGCCCACATGCTTCATTTCATCTGGTGTCTACTGCCAACAACGTTAGGGATTTGCAGGCCCTGGCTTCTGATTTCTGCCTGTGCGGTTGGCTCCCACAGTTAACCCAAGGCTAGGGTGTGGTGTGTGAGAACATTATTTTAAAGTTAGTGACTATTTCAGTGCTGGTCGAAGGCCGCACTCACAGCAGAAGTGAAAGTGTCATTTTTGCTTTGGGGACAATCTGTAAGCATGTTTTCTTAAACCACTGCCTGATGACAGAGTGGTTGTTTTTTTTTTCCCCCTCCTGTAGAACCCTATTTTTGATTGGAAGTAAACACAAGTTGTATGTTATGTGCTGAAAATGAAATTATCTATTTTTTAAACTGTTTCTGGTTCAAACCAGCAACTTGCTATAGTGATTATGATAGTGTTTTAGGGGCAAGTTCTTCAAAAGACAAATAAGATAGTCCCAAATGTTGTTATGCTGAAATATTAAACATTAAAAGCTCAATTTAATTCGGTTCAGAGTCTGGGCTATTATGAAAGGAATTGAGTCAAGTCTAGGGCAGCCTCCCGGAGAATCTAGAAAGATGCTTAGAAAATGAAGATTATCGATTTTTTTTTTGAGTTAAGGAGCAGGAAGGAAACAGTGACTCAACTTCTTATCTGAAAGATGAGGGGGACCAAGAGATTTGTGGATAACTTTGGATAAATGTATCAGCCCCCAGAAGAGACACTTTTTAACTTGGTGAAGTGTTCACATGTGGCCTCTGAGCTGTCAGTGCTGTATGCAGAAACACAGCTTATTTCTAGTGGCTGACCTGACCTGAATGAATGTCACAGTGAACCAGACAAGGGCCTCTCGTCATTTTTAACACTTCCTTTGCACTTAGTTGTCATCCAGCTCATTTCGGGTTGAAGATATTTCACATTTTTTGTCATTTTTTTTTAAAGCTCAGGCTGACTGGTTACATTAGCCACAGTGGTCACCATTCCACCCCTCGCGCCAGTGATGGGAAAGTCTCACATTTACTCACAGCATCTATTCTTGTTTGCATGCTTTCTCTCTCTTTGTTTCTGTTTTGTTTTATTGCTAATTAAATCACTCTCCTCCTTCTGACTGGCTTTGTTCTGGCCTACCTACTAAGCTAAGAACCTGGAGGGCTGAATTTGAAGCTTACTTACTTATTTACTTATTTATTTTTGCGCTGCTCAGGAATTTTATTTTCTTATTTTTTATTTTTTGAGTTTAAAGTTTAATCCTGCTATGATATAGTGGTTTGAACAGAGAGTTGTCATTTAAATGTCTCTGTACCTATTTCCTCATTTGTAAAATGGAGTTTATGAACCAAAGAATCTTTAATCTGATGAGTCCTTAGATGCTTTTTAGCATAGCAAAATATTTTCTCTCCCTTCTTTTTTGCAGGTGAAGAAACTGAAGATCAGGGAAGTTATATGAATTGCCTGAGACTGTCATCTCACAGGACTGAGAATAAAAATGAGGTAATTAGCAAAGGGCATTATAATAACTTATTTAATACTCTAAATTCATAGTTGTCTTCCGGCAAACTATTTAGGTAGATACAGCGTGTTTTCTCACCTTGCCTTTCAGCCTCTGAGCACCATTTAAATTTGTAGCCATTGTTTGCCAGAGAGGCCGGTAGGTAATACAACCATAGCCTGTCTAGTGTGGCTTTTGACATTACACTTAAGGATAGCTGTGTTTGTATACGTTAGGAATTAATACTACAAGAAGTAAGGGTAATTAAACACCTTTGATAAATATGAAGTTTGCATGCTGCTGGCTTCTCAGTCTCAGTCTTTTACTAGTACTACCGAATCTTGAATGTAAGATTAATGTGCAATGAGACAGTGTCTGGAGGAAAATGGACAAGATGTTCTCAGCTTAGAAGATAATCTCTAGCTATGAAAACTATGCTCTTCTCTTCCTTCCTAAAACCTCCATCATTTGGAAGGCAACTCAATATGAAACAAAGTTAACTTGGAAAGAGCATGTGAATGACATATGATTAATTTTCAGATATCTTCATTTCAGAATACTTTGCCTAGTTTAGTTCAAAATCTTGGCTTAAATTCTTAAAGCAGACCAAGAGCCACACTTTAGATCAGGGCTATAAACAAATGTCCCAAGGGCTAGATATCATGGTAGACCTTAGACTAATAGCATTAGAGTCCCTGGAAACTTTTTTTTAAATGAAGATTTTTCAGGTCCTAGCACTAGATGTTGAATCAGCTGAAGTGGAGTGGGGCCTGTGCATACAGATTATTTTAAATTTCCAGGTATCTGTCAGTATCTACTGGTGGGATGCATTGGCCATATGCCCAGGTACTCTTTGAGACATATTCAGTTATTTCAGGCCTAAAGTGGAGAGGGTTTACAGCAAAAGTTTGGTGAAAGTCAGAAACCTGGCAGAGGATAGATGGCACACTCAAACTGCATAATTTGAAGAAAGATGACTAAAGAGAAGAATTCAAAGGCATGGGTAGATGTAAGAAACCCACAGGGGATGGTGCAGTACTCCAGGAGTAGCAACAGTAGGGAGCTACTACCACACTAAGCCTAAAGGGCTAAGGAGAGGGGGTGGTTATTAGAACAAACAGAGGGTAGCCACATGGAAAGGGCCACCTGACAAGATTTATGGCCTTGTAAAAGGATGTAGCCATTGTAGGCCAATGTTCATAGCAGCATTATTCACAATAACCGAAAAATGGAAACAACCCAAATATACATCAACAGATGAATGGATAAACAAAATGCAGGATATATGTACAATAGTATATTAGCATTAAAAAGGAAGGAAATTTGGACATGTTACAGCATGGATGAACTTGCAGACATTATGCTAAGTAAAACAAGCCAGACACAGAAAGACAAATTTGGTATGATTCCCCTTATATGAGGCCTCTGGAATAGGCCAATTCATAGAAGCAGAAAGTGGAATAAAGGTTACCAAGGGCAGGGAGGAAGTAATGAAGTTATTCTTTAATGGGTATAGAATTTCTATTGGGATGATAAAAAGTTCTTGAAACGGACTAGCAGTGATGGTCGCACAGTTCTGTAAATGCACTTAACACCACTGAACTGCACGCCTTGAAGTGATTAAAATGGTAAATGTTATATATATTTCACCATAATGAAAATGAATGCAGATAAGAACAAAAAACCAGATGCAGCCAACCCACAGCAATTCCTCAGGGAGCAGATCCAACTGTTTTGTTCTTCCACCCTCCAATCTTTGTTTTGGCCAGAGTTTCTCATTGGTTGAACCCAACTGGAATGCACAGAGCAAGGCAGCCCATTGATGTAGTTCATGAAGACCAACCATGCGGGGCACAAAACAGTGGGGGAAGAGAAGATCTGAAAGGACAAAAGGAAGCTCGACAGCATCATTCAAACATCTGTTCTCTGGAGGAAGCCTCAAACCTACCAGAACAACATCAAAACAGTGCTGGAATGAGAAAAGCTGGTGGAAGGTGATTTTTCCTTATGTAGAAACAGCCTTACACAACCAGTAAACAGAGCAGTGTGTTTTCCAATTAACCTAGGAAATCTTTGTTTAAATGCCATGACGTTCTGTTACATCTTTTGATCTAGAAATCCTACTTTTAGGAATCTAAGGAGATAATCAGAAATGGAAACTAAAAATTACTTACAAGGAGATTCACTGAAACATGACTAGATTCACAAAAAAGAACCAAGCAAACATCTCAATTATAATGCTGAGTGAGAAGGGAGGCTGCAAGGTGCTTATACAGTGTGGTGGTGCCGTTTGTGTAAGAGGCTGAAAGTGCACTAAAACATTAGAGTGGTGATCTTTGAATGACTGAATTAAGAATGATTCTTTTTCCTTTTTCAAGCCTTCTTATTTTTCAACATTTCTGTATTAAACATGGTTAACTTTGATAATAAAGAAAAAACAACACATTATTTTTTAAAACCTCATCTCTGCTTTACAGATAAATATTCCCACTATTGAAACCTACAGAATTTTCCCTGCCAACCTGCATAAAAGGCATTGATTACCCGCTGGCTGCCTATGAATTTGAAGGGAAGCAGCCAGGGGCGGTCAGCCACCTCCTCCTAAATAGGCAGCGTGTGTGGCTGAGGGTACAGCTTCCTTTGATGAAATATTACTAAACGATGAAATTCTATCTCCTGTAAGAAATTATTTCTGCTGGCTGTGCAAACATCAGGCTGGAGCCTGCCCTTAGAGAGGTGGCTGCATTACTATGTCTTTGTAAAATCAGCAGAGCCTATGCATGAATGGTCACAGTGGTTGATTTTATAAGCTACTCACGATGGGCATCTGCACAGAGAAAACTAAGGCTCGGAGTAGGTTTAACCTATTGTGATTCCTTCTTAGTTTATATTTTGCCATTTTGAAAGGGTGTTGTTTTACCCAAGAGAAAATGCTTTGTGTAAAATGATTTCATAGACATATGAAACTACAATATCTTAACCTAAACTTGGTCCAGTCTAGCCTACCTTTTATACTTTATTTTACCACTCCACCCCCTTGCACACTCATACTCTGGGGCAGCAACCTGCTCCTCAGTCATGCCAGGTGTGTGCAGGAATGGGTGTTTACAGAAGGAACTCAGTGCTGCTTGGGAGTGATGGCTTTGGAAGGCCCACTCCATGCATGCTTGGAGCAGCTCCCCCAAAGGCTTCAGGGTCCTCCCCAGGGAAAGCATACCTACACAGGTCAGCAGCCCTGCTGGGTCTGCTCATGGCTGGGCCTCTACACTTAAGGCTGCCTATTAGTGATAATGGCCAAGCCAGTGTTTGGTGGCATCTGTCTGTTGCTAGCTTGATACCAAGTCATTGCACAGAATTAGCAAACAATAAGAGTTTTTAACCCACAAAGACTGTGCCTCCTTCAAACTGAAACTTGGTGAAGTTCCCAAATCTTTCATCCTGCCTGCCTTCCCTCCCATATCATTTGCTGTCAACTTTACCTTTCAGATCATCTTCTGCAGTTGTGATATTTCAACTGGGAAAATGAATTTTGCTGTCAGTGAAATCAATAAAACATTACAAAAAGGTACAAGAGCTCTTTAAATCTGTTTAATTAGAGTATAAAAATGAACCATTGAGAGAAATCGTTTTAGCCAGCTAGAGTAGACACAGCAAAAACCTTGCAAAGCTTTTTTCTACATGCTTCTTAGGTCGCATCCCCAAATATTCTGACCTAACAGGCCTTGGGTGAAGAATGCATATCATATATTGAAAATGCTCCATTTAAGAGTAATTGTATTAGAAAAATTGCCAGAACAAAGGAGGCAATTTTAACAGCACTTATTCTTAATTGAGTATCTTTTGAAGGACAGTATACTTTTTCTTATATACTTGGTCGCATCCAGGCAAGAAGATATTTGTTTGCCCACGTCTTATTCTTGCCCCAGACTACTGATGTATAAGATCTGAATAAGATCCAGAAATATTGAGTTCCAAGTAAGACTGATTTTTAAGGTATGAAAACCACAGCCACCTTAAATAAAGCAGAAGGATTATCCTCCTATATTAATAATGTCTTTCATAACTGAGCAGCTTGATTACCCCACAATTTTCCAAGTTATGGCTGAAAGCTCCCTGATCTCAAGCCAGAGCAAGAGGGAATTCATACTTCTTCATGACTCTCACGGCATTATTTCTAGAAAGAAATTAAGCATGAGCATAAATAAATCGACCAAATGTACAAAAGATGAAAGCTGACATATCTAAAGATGCCCAGGGATGCAGAACACAATACTGTGTCTGCATTTGACTCTAGATATGACGTATCTATTCACATAGAGGAAGACGGATTTTTTTTTTTATCACTACTGGGCAAAAAGTGAATTCTCTCTTTTTTTTTCTCTTCTTTTCCACATAAATGTATCACACTGTTGAAATGAACAAAACACGTCAGGGAAAACCAGAGAGAAAGGTAAGGCTGCCTCGAATTTCTATGCATGTGACCGGAGTTCTGAAAAAGTTGTTAAACTACCATGCCAGGTAGTAAACGTTCAGTTAACGCAAGGGGAAGTGTTGCAATCAAAGAATCATTTCTTTATTAACTTAAAAATACAGAGTGGTAATTGTATGTTACTATTACTTCATGGCCAATTATTCCATCTGTCTGGTTTGAGCCCTCAGAAAAGGTCTTGATAGCGTCTGCTGTGAAGGAAAGGACACAGATTCATTTTCAAGCGGCAGCGCTTTACCGAAACAATGACTCTTTGTGGGCGCTCTGCAAATACAAAGTGATCCATACAGAAGAAGTTGGGGACTTACATTCCCAGAAAAAGAGATATTGCCAACTCGAATGAACCTTTTAAAATTTCTCAGGTGGTTTAAGATTTCTGTCTCCTATCTTACTTGGGATAGGTTAGAAGGACAGACTTCCAAAACAATATCTGGGATGAAATAATAGTAACAGCTGGACAAGAAATTCCCTTGAAGATGAAACTAATTGAGATGAATTCATGGACAGAACTACCCTGCAGCTCTGATCCTGAGGACTTCCTGGTAAGCATGCCACTGTTATCTGGGAGTTCATGTTTAAAGCTCTTCAGCATCTGCCTTAGATCTTTCTAGAGAAAAGATGGCTAAGCAGGAGCAGAATGATCACATCATTCGCACTCGAACTCAATGCGATGAGCACATTTGTTTGTCTCCATTAAGCGCAACGTAGCAGTGCCGACCAACATGTAGAGGCAGTGTGCTGGGGCACGGCCAGGGAGCCGGGAACTGGCCCGCAGAGCTGGGCTTGGCCTGCTGTCTGCCAGTGACAAACTCTGCAGCCTGGGGAAATGATTGCTTCTCTGAGATCTCAGGTGACTTGTCAGTAAGAAGAGGTATTTAAGGTAGAAGTCTTTCAGAAGCCCCTGGGGTCCCAGGATTCCCCGAGGGCACCTCAGGGGTCCAGAGGAAGGCCAGATAGAGGCAATGTCTACAGGCCTTCTCGCCATTTCAAAAAGGACATCTCTGATTTGATCCTTTGTATATTTTGAGTTCTAAGTAGACTGTAAAGGTGTGAAAACTGCAGGGATAGTTAACCTTCACATTCTTAACTTACAAAAAGGCAAAGAGTGAAGATCTGATCACCTTTCTTCATAGTCGAGCACAATGATGGAGCCAGCTGACCTGGGTTCAGCCCTCCTCTCCTGTGTCTTGAGCTGTGTGAATCTCGGATAGGTTTCTTGACTTCTCTATGCCTCAGTTTCCTCATCTGTGACATGAGTGCTGTAAGAGAACTTGCCTCATAGGGTTCTTGTGAGGAAAAGATGCGACAAGGTATACAAAGCCCTCAGAACAGTGCCTGGCACATAAACAAGTGTTTCTTATTATTATTGGCCCCAGCTAGCAGCGAGCTCCTGGGCCAGCATCATTAATAAAGACACAAAGGCCATACAGAAGAGCTCACTCATTCCATGTAAAGGTGCCTGTGAGCATAATTGGATTTGCTGAAAGTGCCCTTTTAAATGGTACTGTTGCTTTCTGATTCACATTTGGGAAGAAAAGCAGAACAGAAGGTGATAAATTCCTTTATGGGAGAACTTGGCAGGAAAGGCAGATGTGACTGTAAGTTAATTGGTGAATGGGAGGTGGAACTCCTGGGCAAAGGCAGGCTGAAGGCATGAACATGTTCTCCCTCTGCTGTTCTGGTTTATGGCGATTAATTCATTAGGGATTCTGCGAGGCCATTCATGGGTGGCTGCTGGTCCTGTCTTTGCCCAGACGGGATGATGTCAGCATATAGTTTATGGAGTTCTGCAACCCTCCTGAGGATTCAAGCTTATAGAGTGTCTCCAGGCTGCTGGCCAGCACTCTGAAAACTGAATCCTACTTGAATATTGTGTGTCCCAACCTGCTTCTCTCTGTTATGATTTTGGTGGTGGTTCTCTGTGCAAGCACTGGGGAATGACTTCCTTACATAACCCTCATTTTTCCAGCCCTGCTGGCTTGAATCTGAGAATTCAGCCTCTTCTTTAATTCACAAAGGACATGGAGTGAGATATCACATCAGGGATATACCAGGTTTAAGATGCAGAGGTTGAGATGGTAAAATATACCTATTTTATGTACCACTAAGAAAGAAACAAATACCTGCTAATTAAACTTCTTTAAAAAATTGGTTTAAAATTCTCCTTCATACTTGGACACAGATTTTTTAAAATCATGTATCTTGTGCATGCATTAAAAAGAAAATATCAGGTTAGGGTATCCCTAAAATGTTTTTGCATGCAGTCTGAGCCTTCTGAATCACTTTTTAACCCTAGGTCAGTAGTATTTGTTTCTTCACATAATAGCATCCTTTATGCCGTCAGGAGCTATGGGTATGTAGGATGTCAAGGTCAAGTCATAATGTAAATTTCTGAAGACGCTGTAAACGGCCTAGGGACTCAGCACGGGTGGTGTCCATCATGCACACATCTAAATCAAAAGCCCCCACGGACCACTACAACAGCGGAAGAACCACTATTCCTTTGTGGCTGCCACCAGGCCAGCAGCAACTGCAAGATGCATCCTATCTGAAGCAACATTTCAATGTGGAAAAAAACCCCTTAGTATCTATGAAATTGATAATAAGTGTCTGCATGTGTTTCTTTAAGAGAATGGGTTTAATTCTCAGGGAACTTTTCAAAGATTATTGAAAAACTGCATCTCATCTTATCAATGAGAAGGTACTCAGGGATTTTTTGGCTTTTCCTTCGAACTTGACAATTTCTCCAGTCAGGAATCCTAGAGGACCAGAAGGTTCCAGTGAGGACAGCCAGCTTTGGGTGAGGACAGCTGCTCCTGTGATGTTTTACATTCGCCCAAAGCGTCCTTCCCTAAAATAAGAGTCATTTATTTGTGTGATGGCATTGTTATTTGCTGTTAAGATACAAATACCCTTAAAAGGTCACTCAGTGTTCCTTCTTCCTGATGAATGATTTCTCTCTTTTAGAGTGCATTTTGCCAGAGGTTTATTTAAAGGAGGCAGGCTTTCAAAAAGAACAAGCTCTGAAAGTTTCAATAGCATAAAGCTTAAATCACAAAAAGGCCTGTATGGCATGATTCTATTTACATAAAATGCCCAGACTAGGTAAATGTATAGCGATAGAAAGTAGATTAGTAGCTGCCAGGGGCCGAAGGAAGGGGGAGTGACAGTGACTGGTATGGGGATGACGTTGCTTTTTGGAGAGACGAAACTGTTCTAAAATTAGACTGTTGTGATGGTTGCACAACCCTGTGAATATACGAACAATATTGATGTGTGTGCTTTAAATGAGCGAATTGGATAGCATGTGAATTATATCTCAACAAAGGAGTTTTTAGAAAACTAAGAATGTGTTGTGTATGTATTGAGAAACCTAAACAGAAGTCCTTTCACGCTTACCCCAGTGATATTTATTTACTAAAAACTTAGAATTATTTTGTTCAGAGCAATTCAACAGATTCAACAAAGCAAGATGCTAGGGGCTATGGCAAAAGAGTTGATCCCTCCTTTGAGAAACTGTTCATATAGAGAGGCATGTATATGAATAACTGGAGGACAGAGGAAATGTTCTGAGAGGCTGTGAGGATGTTTCCTGGTGAACTCAGGATCTGACGTGGCCCTGAAGGCATTGGATTTTGGTAGATAGGCAACGGGGCAAGGGAGAAAGGACATAAGTGGAGTAGAGAAATATCTCAAATCACTTGCAAGCTGAGAGAAGCTTTCTTGGAAAGAGTGCCCAGTCCAGGTGAGTTATGGGGCCAAGCCACTGAGGGTAGAGTTTAGAAACTGATGAGCCACAGAGAGTGAGGGCAGGAGTCCAGCCAGAGAAGGTTCTGGATCTGAGGTGGGGAATGTTAGCAGGACTAGACCATGAAGCGATGTGGAAAGACAAGGAGACTTGAACAGGGTCTCTCAGCTTGTTCTCATCCAATTTTCCTAGTTCTCAGCTCAGGTATCACTCCTCCGGAATGGACGTCACAATGCATTCTGTGCCATCCCAGCCATGGCCACCAGTGGTCTTGGGAGATTGCAGCCTGGTGGACAAAACAGACTTTGGAAGGATGAAAGATAAAAGTCAGAGAGATGATAAAGTAAGAACCTGCTTTTAGTCCTTTTCCTTATTTCTTCAACCTCTCACTACAGGATCAGAATCACTCATAGTCCATTAATATCCATTCCTGCAAGTGTAGAATAAAGCCACCTCTGCAGGAATGAACTCACTCCTGCTCTCTAAGGTGTGCTGCTGACCAGGTCTGCCCACTCAGGAAACTCAAGTGCAATCCACAGTTGGATTCATGGAGGACAGCTTTCTTTCTTTAACAAAGCTCCTGGATTATTAAAAAGATTTAGGTCTTTATAAATAAGTTGAGATTGAATCCATACCCTGGCAACTAACAGTAGAGAGTTAACCAAATAGTTAACCCAATCAAAATGTGTATGTAATGCACATGGCAAAATGTACAGAACAGTTCTCGGGTTAACTTTTCATCCCTCCTCACAGAGCATTTTAATGGGATCCTTCGCTAGACCTCCTGAGGTCACTGTGTCTGTGTTGGTCTATCAGGATCTTCTCATTTTTTTTCCCTGGATATTTTCATTAAGTCATCCCCTGATACATCTCATGCTGTTTCTCAGCCGTGCTTGTCATCATCAAAATGTTTATTTCCTTCCACGAAGGCTTTGCATTAATTTTCTTTCTCCATCTGCTCTCCTGAAGAACAGAATCTTCATCAACTGTGTTTCTGTTGTGGGCCAGATAATGTATGCATGCGGAGCAGAAGGCAAGTGTTTCCTCAGCACACGCGCTGTTGTCCAGAAAATTCTCCCTCCGCCTCTTCTCTCTCAATGGATTCTTTGCTCTGTGTTGGACTGTCCTTGTAAGATCTCAGATAAGTAGAGAAGATGTTTATAACTTCCAGTTGTAGTACCACCTTTAAAAAAAATCCATCCCACTGAGAAGCCATTGGCTGATATAAACAACCTGGTTTTGCTGTTCAGCCTTCTCTGTGCATGTTCTGCTCAGCTTCTGTTCTTAGTATGGGCATCTTGGCTCACTGGGGTGGTAGCCTTACACGCACATGTCCATGCAGGCACATAAGCTCTGCTGAGGGGATTACTCCATTTAAAGGAAAAACTGACAGGCCCTGGGAAGGCCCCCTTGACATCTCAGTCCAGCTCTCCTTAGCTCTGATTTTGCATCTGAACTACTTGATCAATAGATACATGCTAATGCTAAGCGTAGATACCTAATTAATTCAAGCTTGTCCATCTCTACCATCATGGTGGGTAACCAAAAATTTGCACACTTATTAAAGAATAGCATAAAATTAAGTTGCTTTCTATATATATTCAATAGGGCTATTTTTCTATCTATAATGTCACTCACTGAAGACTCTTTCCTTCAAAATATGTGAGACTAGCTAATTCACATGATGTTTTAAACTTCTTACCAAATTAAGAAATGGAAGGAATTCAAACTAGATGTGTTTTTAAAAATGCACACTCTCCGTAAACCAGGAAAGGATACCAGACTGAGAGAATCCCAGATGTTTGAACAAAAATTTATCTGACCTAGTTCCATAAAACCCTCTTGTCACTCATTTTGTCAGATCAAATGAATTCTTTATTGTAAGAACAGTCTCAGCTAACACCATTCTTGACGTGATCTCTTCCCATTAACAACAGTAAAGTTCTGAATTCTTAAAGATGGTCATGCCCTAGACTTTTCTGTGATTATTCCCACCAGCATCTTCACTCTTCAGTTAAACATTCCCCCAAAATATACAAATTAACACCTCTCTTCTGGAGAGCAGTTGTTACTTAAAGTTATTTTATTGGCTTATAGTCTCAAATGATTATAAACATAGTGACTTCCAAGCAATGGAAAGGTTTTTAAATTCTTCCAAGTTTAAATAGTTCTCTCCCAACTTTAAAGCCAATTATCTTGTGTTCACACTTTGTAAATTATTTATTCAGCAAATTTTAATATACTGTTAACTAGTGAAAAGATAGGAGGCAGAAGCAGTTGATGGTCAGTAAACAGATGAAGAAAATATGCACAATTAAATATGTGATAAATGCTATAAATGAAAAGATGCAGTGGGATATTAATGGTGTGTGTGCATGTGCATGTGTTCATGTGCATGTGTGTGTACATGTGTGCAGTTAGGTAGAGGGAAACCTCTCAAAGGAAGACACATTGAAGCTGAAGCCTGCAGAAGGAATAGAAGGTAGGCAAGCAGAAGGAAGGGGAGCAGGGTCCCAATCAGAAAAAACAGTAATTAAGAGTCTTGAAGCAGAAAAAAACATTGGTACACCCAGAGAAAGGATTTCAGTGTGGTTGAGATGCACAGAGCAGATGGGACAAGGTGGCAAAAGGGAAGAGGCCAGATCATGAAGGCCACGAGCAAAGTTTAGATTTTATTGGGAGTACAATCCACGTAAGGTTGTCAAGCAATTGTGTGTCATGGTGCAATTTACATTTTTAAAAAATCACTCTGTCTGTCTTTTGGCAGGAAGCGAGAATGGGAAGAGAGAAGTCAGGCCATGACTGCAGTGATCCAAGAAATAGTGGAGTATGGCTCACAGCTGGAGAGGAACTGTTGAAGATGAGAAATATTGAGGAAGTAGAAATGGCAGGATTCACTGAAAGTGAGAGAAAAGAGGGGGGAGGGAGGAATTAAGTATGATGGAGTCTTTTAGATTTAGCAATGGGATAGAGGATGGTACTACTCAGTGAGATGGAGGAAACCTGGAGAGGGAATTCTCAGGTGGGCATTGGGTTAGATCAACAGCTTTATTTTGGAGATACTGAGTTTGAGGTGCCTGTTAGGAAAGTTATGAATTTTTAAGGATGGTCATGTTCTGAGACTCTTCAGTGAGTATTTCCACCAGTCTCTTCAATCTTCACTTGGGGTAAATGGCAAGGAGGCAGTTTGACAAGTAAGGTGAACATATGAACTAAGTGGAGCGCTTGGGGAAATATTTAAAACCATGGGAATAGATGAACTGCCCTAGAGAGGATATTGTAAGAGAAGAAATTGGGACTCCAGACTGAACCCTGGAAAACTCCAACTTTCAAAGGCTGTGCTACGGAGGAGAAATCAGCAAAGAAGCCTGAGAATGAGTGGCTGAAGAAGTAGGGGGCCACCAGGAGACTATGAAGTCAGGAAAGCAGACAGGAGAGTGTTAGAGAAAGTGGAGATGGTCATTCATTTCAAGAGGAAAAATTTTAATTGAGTGATAGAAGCTGAAGCCAGATGGAAACTTGGGAGAACCCCAAGGTCATGGTGGTTTTAAATGCTCTGTTTAGTCCAGCTGTGTATAAAGTTTAGTTTACAAACTAAAATCCTTCTGACAGCATGGATTCAAAAGTCAAGCAAAATGTCAAATGTCCTGCAAGATCCCTCATTCCTGGAAGGAAAGAGGAATAAAATAATTTATAAAGAATGGTAACATAAAGGATTTGGCAGAGTAATAGAGTACATTTCAGTAAACAGATCAAAGAACAGGTTTTTGTTCAAGTGGGTGGATTTGTTTACTGTTAAATATTTCTGCATAAAATATATGTACACTATGGGTACAACTATTTTTGAACCATGCATGTGGGAGGTAACACATAGAAGTGAAGTTCCGCTAGACTTATGATATTTACATGGTTTTCAAAAATTATAATGTTTATATTAATACTATACTCTTTTGAAAAGAATGAAAAAAATTTATTTACACTGAAATCTTTGAGTGCACCAATGTTTTTTCTGCTTCAAAGAAAGAAAGAAAGAAAGAAACCCAGGTTTCTGTAGTTTCTGCTCAACAGGTATACATTTTTTGTAGGTGAGAATTCCCAGAGCAGATAGGTGTGAAATTATCCCAGGCTACATAGTGAGGTGGGGCCAATATTAGGGCTTCCTCATTAGTGTGTATAATCCTTTTATATAGACGAATTTTAGTCTTTTTCTATAGAACAAAATTTTGTATGATTCTGTTTTTATACAATTAGAAAATAATGCCCATAACTCTAGTATCTATTTCTCCTCTTATTCCCTTTTTTTCTGTGACACGATCAGAGATAGCTGTCAAAGCAACCATTATTTATCTGCATAACTTCCCCCTTCTAACATGATTCCCTAGGTTTGTTACTCTAGGTGGTGGACCACCATGGCTTCCCCATCAGCTGTTCAAGCCCCAGCTGTACTGGCTGCAGGGAGAAATCAAGGGGGGCAGTTGCCTTCATGTTATCAGCTAATACTTTGTTACTTAATTATTGGCACCTTCCCACCATGAGCCAGCAGAAAAAAACCTCAGTTCCTGAGGTCAAAGGCAGGATTAAGCAATGGAAGAGAAGGGTCAGAAGGAATGTGGATCAATCTCTGCTGAACTCTCATCTCAGCCCATGCTTACTGAGGTCAGTCTTAACATCAGTGTTTACTTAGTAAGTATTTATTAAGTGCTTGGGGCAGTTACTGTATTTGTTGCTGGTCAGATTCTTAAATGCGTTCGCTATTTATGTCAATTATGAGAGACAAAACAGTATCACGGTATGTGTCCTTTTGAAATGCAAGGAACTCTGAGGAAAGTAATAAAAACGGCCACTGCTTTTGTAAAATTTGGAAAACTCAGACCATGCTCCTATGGGCCCCATTTAACACCTTTTGCACACTCTACCCGCTCAATTAGAGGAAATTCACAAGATGAGAGGCATAGAGCTTTCAGAACAAAATGTACCTCAACCACACTTTTCATGCTCCAAGGTAGAAATTACTCATAGAACTATAGATGAACAAAATCTCATTCTTTTAACTTTAAAAACTATTTACAGTACTGCTTTTTTTCTTCCTATAGTCACATTGTAATTTCTTATTCCTCATTTTAAAATTTGTTTTACTAGAACCAGCTGCTTCTCCTCTCAGTCACTGTGACATCCATTTATATTTGGAAGAATATAATCCAAGATCAGGCAGTAGTGATGTCATTTGAAAGGTTGGTCATTTGTTTGCATTGAGGAAAGGCAAAATTTTTAAATGGCACCTTCAAAATGTGTGTCAACATCTTTAAGGAGCCACTCCATATGACATTACACGTTCTGTTTGGAATAACTTGATTTTAAAGCACCCCTTCCATGACATTTTTTAATGTTCTCTTTACACAAAAGATTCTCAGAAGGATGGAGAGAAAAAAACACTTATTTTTTTAAAAGATAACAAGATGTTCTAAAAGGTTAGCATAAAGACAAAATGGCATAGGATCTAGAGACCTCGATTACTTTCTGAGCCCTGATTTCTTCTTCCATATAAAGGGGGGCAATAATAATATACATCTCTGAGAGTTATTGTAAGGTGTGCAATAGATGGTAGCTATTTTTATTAGAAAACTGCATTTGGGCTTGGTTACAGATGTCTTTGTTTTGGGGGAATTACATCCCAATTATCAAGATAATTCAAACCCAAAGGGTCATACCTGTGTTTTGTTTTGTTTTGTTTTTCATTCAATGACAAATTCATATTCAGTATTCTAGTTTATAAGACATGAGAGAAATTTCAAAGCCTTTGTGGAAAAAAAAAATCTCGCTGAAGCCTTCTTAAAGGAAACATTCATTGATTATCCCTCAGCAAATCTTTACTGAAATATATAACAAGCACTGTGCTAGATGCTGGGGAGTGAGCTATATGGTTCTGATCTCACTGAACTTGGATCTAATGGAGGAGGCTGTGATTCATCAAATAACCAGAAATAAATGATACAATCTATAATAAAAGCTATGAAGAAAAACTGACTTTTTAAAAATCTTGGAGAATAAAACAGACATTGGAAAATTGTTTTGCTATTTTTCCATGTCAATCTCTTTCCTAATTGGTATTTACAATGTTAGTACTTGGGCTTACTTGCTTGTGTACGGTGTTATTGGTTAAGATAAGCTGTACCACACGTATCCTGAAATTTTCAAAATTGGATTAAAACATGGGATCATTCAGCTGGCAAACTGATGAATCTCTGAAGTTGCAACTTCCTATCCTGGCCACGCACATGTTTTCAAGGGTCAAAAATCCCTGGGCTGGAGGCCGGAGATGGAGCTGAGTTTGGAGGCCTAAGGAAGGCAGGGACAAGGTTCCCAAAGCAGATGCTGAGTCCCCTCAGTCACAAAACCCCAATTCAGGACAAAAGGGGTGAGGCAGGCCAGAAGAACTAGGTCAGGGCACCCAGGAAAACAAGCCTCTGGGGGGACCATTTTTAAAGTTGTATTCATCTGTAGTCATAGAATTTATCAGAAGGCCTTCTCTGAGAAGTATTTTTCAAACAGTAGGTCACGACCTATCTGTGGATCACAAACTAAATTTCGTGGGTACCCAATGGCATTTTTTTTAATGAAATAGAAAAAATTAAAACATAAAATGTCTGTGTGCATGTATGCAGTAGGGGTGAGGTTGACTGTGTTTTGGGGTATATGTGTGTACTCAGTGGCTCTGGAGCCCAGGACCTCTTCAGGGGTGGGAATTTCCTGTGAACTCTCCTGTCTTCTACTTTTCTCAGGATTTGGTCCTTCTAAAGTTAAAATCCTCTCCCAAGAAGCTGGGCAAGGGCAGGGCTCCTAGC
>JAVSCE010009580.1:0-68464 GCA_032199065.1 Smutsia gigantea
AGGCCACATATGACAAACCCACAGCTAACATTATACTCAATGGCGAAAACCTGAAAGCTTTTCCTCTAAGATCAGGAACAAGACAAGGATGTCCTCTCTCACCACTTTTATTCAACATAATGGTGGAGGTCCTAGGCATGGCAATCAGACAAGATAAAAAGATAAAGGACATCCAAATTTTTAAGGAAGAAGTTAAACAGTCACTGTTTTCAGATGACACGATATTATATATACGAACCCCTAAAGACTTCACTAAAAACTATTAGAACTAATAACTGGTTTCAGCAACGTTGCAGGATAGATTAATACACAGAAATCTATTCGTTATTATATATTAAAAATGACTAGCCAGAAGAGAAATCAAGACAATTCTATTTATAATTGCATCAAAAAGAATAAAATACGTAAGAACAAATCTAACCAAGGAGATGAAAGACCTATACTCTGAAAAATTTAATACATTCATGAGAGAAATTAAAGAAGACACAAATAAATGGAAATCTATCCTATGCTCATGCATAGAAAGAATTAACCATCCTGGCCAAAGCAATTTACAGATTCAGTGCAATCCTTATCAAATTACCAAGGCATTTTTCAATCAGCTAGAGCAAATAATCCTAAAATTTTTATAGAACCACAAAAGACCCCGATTAGCCAAAGCAATCTGGAGAAAGAACAGCAAAACTGGGGGTATTACATTCCCTGTCTTCAAGCTATACCACAAAGCTACAGTAATCAAAACAGCATGGTACAGGCAGAAGACTAGATCCATAGATCAATGTAACAGAATAGAAAGACCAGATATAAACCCATGCATAGATGATCAGTTAATATATGATAAAGGAGCCATGAATATACAATTGGGAAAAGACAGTGTCTTCAACTGGTGTTGGGAAAACTGGACAGCTACATGCAAGAGAATGAAATTGGATTACTGTCTAACTCCATACACAAACATAAACTCAAAGTAGATCAAAGAGCTGCATGTAAGACATGAAACTATAAAACTTGTAGAAGAAAACATAGACAAAAATCTCTTGAACATAAGCATGAGCAATTTTTTCCTGGTCACATCTCCTCAGACAAGGGAAAAAAACAGAAAATGAACAAGAGGGACTACATCAAACTAAAAAGCTTCTGTACAGCAAAGGACACAATCAGCAGAACAAAAAGGGAACTTACAGTGTGGGAGAATATATTTGTAAACGATCTATCTGATAAGAGATTCACATCCAAATATATAAAGAAGTCATATACCTCAACACCAAAAAAACAGATAACACAATAAAAAAAAATGGGTGGAGGATCTGAACAGACATTTCTGTAAAGAATAAATACATATGGCCAAGAGGCACATGAAAAATGCTCCAAATAGCTAATCATCAGGAAATGCAAATCAAAACCACAATGAGATATCACCTCACACCCGTAAGAATGGCCACTATCCAAAAGACAAGAAATAACAAGTGTTGGCGAGGATGTGGGGAAAAGGGAACGCTCCTATGCTGTTGGTGGGAATGTAAATGGGTACAGCCACTGTGTAAAGCAGGATGGAGGTTCCTCAAAAAACTAAAAATAGAAATACCATATATCCCAGTAACTGCACTTATAAGACTTTATCTGAAGAAAACAAAATCCCTGATTCAAAAAGATATATGCACCATGTTTACTGCTTCATTATTTATAATGTTAAGATAGGGAAACAATGAAAGTATCCATCAATAGATGAATGGATAAAGAAGATGTGGTACATATACACAATGCAATATTATTCAGCCATAAAAAATAACCTTGCCATTTGTGAAAACATGGATGGACCTAAAGGATATTATGCTAAGTGAAATAATCCCGGTGGAGAAAAACAGATACCATATGATTTCACTTATTTGGGGAATCTAAATACAAAACAAAATGAACAGAATAGCAGTAGACTCATATATACTGATAAGTGACTGGTAGTTATCATGGGGAAGGGATTGGGTTGGGTGGGTGTGGAGGGTGAGGTGAATAAAGGGGCAAAAAATTCTCAATCATAAGTTGGTCACAGGAATGGTAGTACAGAATAGAGAGTATAGCCAATAATTCTGTAACATCTTCCTATGCTGACAGATAGTAACTGCACTAGTTGGGGTGAGGATTTAATATTATGGGTAACTGTTGAACCACTGTGTTGTTTACTTACAACCAATATAAGATTGTATATCAACAATACTTCAATAAAAAAGAAAAAAGAATAATGACTGCTTTAGAATAGATACTTTTATAAAATTAAGGAAATTCTGTTTCTAGTTTGCTAAGATACTTTGGAAAATCATGACTGGAAATTAAATTTTAATAAAAAATGCTTTTCCTGTATCTATTGAGAAGACCTTATTATTTTTCTATTTAATAAGTTAATGTAGTAAATTTATTTATTTTTAATGTTTTAATAATTTTGCCTTCCTGGGATAATGCCAAACTGACAATAATTTTTTAAAATTAAGCTGTTTAATGGTATTCATAATTTTTTTTATAATTCATGTAACTTTTTTAGTTGTGGAGGTGGCTGACTCAAATGATGTAGCTCACCATTAACTGGAAGCAGACATTCTCTTTTTCTTTTAAGTTCATTCTAAATACGTTTCATTCTAACATTCTACCAAAATTGCTCTTATCATGGTAAACAAACACCACCACAGTGTGCCAGTGTGCCAAACTGACAGGTCCATTTTCAGACCTCACCTTACTCAACCAATCAGTAGCATTTTATAAAACGTAATGGTTAAGAACATATTGTCTTTACCCAAACTACCTAAATTTGAAACTAGGATCTGTCATTTCGTTACGTATGTGACCTTGAACAAGTTTCTTAACTTCCTTCAGCCTCAGCTTCCCTATCTGTAAAATGTAAATGACATCATCTACTTTGCAGGGTTGTTGTAAAGATTAAGTACATGTAAGTTGTTTAGAACAATAAACATATTATGCATTGAGTAAATATCATAGTTATTACTGTTTATTCCCTTAGAGCTTTTTTAAACCATTCTGTGTTGTTTCTTATTTCTCTGGATATTCTTTCTTAGTCTCTTTCAGTGGAATTTTCATCTACCCAAACTAACTTTTTGGAACTCAAGTCTTCAGAAAGCTTAATTTGTCTTATTCAGACTTCCTTTCTAAACATTTTCATCCCATGACTTTACAAATCACATGTATGTTAATGACTCCCAAATTTATAGCTTCTATTGTAATTTCTTCCCTGAACTCCAGACTTACATAGTCAACTAACTAGTTAATATCCCAACTTAAATGTCTTTTAGGCAACTCAGTGTGGCCCAAACGAAACTTTTTTTTTGATGATCTCCAACACTTCAAAACCAAATCCAAGTTACCATCATTTTATACTTGGATTATTACACTACTGGTCTCTATTGCCCCTCCTCAGTCTATTCTCCATACAACAGTCAAACGAATCTGTTGAACATTTAAGCCTAATCATATCACTTTGCTCCAAGCCCTCCATAACTTCAGATCTCATCCAGCATAAAAGCTCAAGTTCTTTCTGGACAGGGGTCAGCAAACTTTTTCTTAAAGGGCTAAAGAACTAATAGCTTTTGCCAGTCAAGTGGATTCTGTTGCAACCACAGGACATTATAATGTTATACTTCATGCAAATAGTATTAAGATTCTAAACTATCATGTATAACAAAAAAACACTGTATGGAATTATATGTATGGAATATGCATAAAATTTATAAAAATATACCTTATTAGTTTATGCTGTTAAATATTTTTCATAGTTCAATAAATATTTGCTGAGTAAAAAATATAAGTACAAAGTCCAGAATTATACATTTTTATAAAAGAATATTGTTAAGACCTTAAAATAAAGGTTAAATAATTTTTAAATAAAATATATCAAACAATAACAGTGGACTTACTTTAGATTACTGATTCGAATTTCTGAACTTTCAGTAAGTTTCTTTGTTTCTTCTTTCCACCTATTGGCTGCCTTCTGTTGAGTCACTAAGAGATGCCTCAGTTCAACAGTGGAATTTCGATTACTATCTTCCATCTCTCTCAGTTGGACTTCAAACCCATGTTCCTTTATTGAAAATTCATGTTCCATTGTACTGATCTAAGGAATAAAATGAACATAGTATTTTCTTTTTCTTTTTTGTTATTTTAGGAGATATACTAATTAATGATAATACAAAAAGAATCATTCATTGTGCTGTCTGTGGCATAGAGTATTTGTATGAGAATCTATATGAAAATTAAGCTTAATATTTGTTTTCATCACAGGTGAAGACTTATCCTGTATTATAAATCTAGTGAAACCAGAATTATGATGGACTATGTTTTTTTGCAACACTTTCCTCAACATCTTAAACTGTCAGTAAGAAAAAAATACTATCTAATATAAAACTGGTCTCATTATCTACTTTTACTTTTGTTGCCAGAATCCATGGAAAATGTTCATAATATCAGAGAGGTTTTTACTCAAGCCATTAAAGAGGGTTTATTGTTTTATTATAAAGGATACAACTCAGGAACAGACAAACAGAAGAGACACAGGACAAGGTATAGAATGCAGGGTGCGTGCAGAGCTTCCGTGGCCTCTCCAAGTGTGCCACCCTTCCTGCAGCTGCATGTGTTCACCAACTCAGAAGCTCCTCAAATCACTTTGATTTACATACTAATTGTCTTTCAAAGGTTTTGAAAAGTAAAGAAGATAATATACAGGAATTCCTTTCCCACTTCAGTTATAGTATAAATGAATGATGTATACTTTTTTCAGGAAAAAAGGATTATAAACAATGATTTTCAAAATCTCATATGGAAATGTCTTCAGTTATTTCTAGGTAATTTATGTAATTATAGTAAAAAAAAACCTAAATGCAGAATAAACACACAAGTTAAGTGCTCTTTGGATACCTAGGAAGCTTTCTCAACTGGGGTTTAGGAAAAAAATTAAGCCCTAATGCCCTAAGGCATCCATGTATGTAATGGGTTGCTTTCTCGATGCATCTAGAATGAAACTACCTATCATCATCCTTGAAGCAACTGAGAAAATGGTTAGTAGAACAATTTCTTTGGTGTACTCTCAGGCCATCTTTATCTTACCACACTGAAGAAATATTATAAAAAATACCCATCTTATAATATTTTAAAGTAATATGATTTAAAAGTGATCACAGATGGCATAACCTCTAGTAATTAATTAAATATGGCTACTTTCAAAATAAAAACAAAAGGAATAAGGGACCAATTCAAAAAACACCAAAGAAAACCTAACAACAGCAAAATTCATGACTCATGGCAGAAAACTGCAAACACGCCATCTTCACTATCCCTGTTGAATGCAACATGCTTCCCAAAACTCTTAAAATTGCTTTCTCAAATAGCACACAAGTTGAAATTTAAGGCTTTATAAATACTGGCACTGCAGAAACAACTTGGATTTATTAATTCCGTATTATATTACTGCCGTGCAAGCCTCCTGAGGCTCCTTGACTCCTGCTGCTATTTTAATAATTCTTGAATTACTGGATTCTGCAAATTTAGATTTGAATATGCTCCTTCTCCTTCTATCTCAGAATCTGCACTTGCTCTGGAGAAGCCATGGTTCTGATATCTTAGGTGGAAGTATCTATTTCTGTCCCCTGTCTCTCATAACATATATTAAAAACTCATCTATGCATCTGTATAGTTTTAGTTAACTCCAAACTCCCCATATCCACTTGGAAAATCTGTTGGTAATTTGGCAAGCCTTACTCTAAGGTCCTTCACTTCACCTGGTGTCACCTACTTCCATCAGCTTGTGTTATGCCGCTCTTCCCTTCCTTCTGTTTTTGCCACGATGCCTTCTCATTCTGAGATCATTTTCACATGTTGTTCTCTTTGCCTGGAATAATCTTTCTCCTCCTGTTCTTCTTAGTTATTTCCATTCAACTTTTAGAACTAAGTTCAATCACTGCTTCTACAGGGGAATTCTCTACCCAACTAGACAAAGTCAGGCCCTGCTGCTGTTGTACACTCTCACAGTGCCCCATGCTTTTCCTGAAGAGTACTTACTAGTTTGTAAATATGAAAAAACATAGTAAGGTTGTCAAAATGCATCTGTAGACTGAATGAATGGTGGCATTTTGGTCAAAATTCAGTCTTTTAACAAACCCCAGATTCTTTAGCAGATGTAATTCTGATTGTTCAGCTGGACAACTCTGCAGTGACACTGGAAGGCTGGGGCCACAGCAACTGGGTCTCCTATAACGGAAGTCCCACTAATGGTTAAATTCAGAATGTTGGGTAGGAAAAAAGGATTTATAGTCTCCCTCTCATCGTCCTTTGTGCTCTTCCTTTGCAGAGAACTACTCACACAAGTAGATAGGATTGCTAAAAACTACCTGTTTCCTAATCTTATATACTTATGAGGGGTATTTAGACCACAAAGAAATGGAAAGCCTTGACAGAAAGAAGTTAGGAAAGGAGAAAGTTAGGGCTGAAAGGAATGCAGTAGCTTTAAGAGTAAATGAACACTTCATTATAATAAGTTGTAAGGTTCTCAGCCAACTGTTTTCAGAATATCCAACTGTCCTCACCTTTTTGGCCCCTTTCAGTTTACCTACGGAAGATCACACTCTTTCAAAGGTGAGAAAAGCAGCAAAGTGTGGCACTGGGTTCCCATGTTGTCAGAGAAGGTAATCAGCTACAGAGCAGCAGTTTATCTGACAGCCCTTCTTCATAAAATAGAATTACAGCTAATCTAATTAGCTGAAACATTCTGCCCCTTATTTACCAATGATTCTTCTAAGCTGGATGCAAACTTGGCATAAAGGGAGCATTTTTAGTGGGACAGAAGGGGTAAACTTCATGCTATCCTTTTGGTCTCCAAAATATCAATTACTATCCTGAACTGTTAAAGGTAGGGGAAATTCATTGATTCTCTCTCCTCATTACAAAAATCCACACCCAAAAACATAAGTATGTTGTAAAATTATGGAAAATTCAAAAATTTTAAGACAAATATAGGGTCTCTATAATCTATGACACAGAGACAACCACCTCTGTAACTTCTACATAATTATTTTACTTATGAATATTTAACTTGAAGTTAGTGTATAAGAATTACAACATACATATATATAAATATGCATACATATATTTTTTCTAATATTTTTAAATTTAAGACATAGCAATAAAATGCATTATAAATTATTTGAAACATGGTTTTTAAAAAAGACCCAAAACAGTATTTTATAGGTGTATCACAATTTGTTCCTTTATTCTAGATAATTTCTAATTTGTTAATCATAAGTAATGCTTCAGTCAACTACTTCAACTATGAAATATTTTAATTATTTTCTTATGACTAAAATTCAGACTCCAAATGTGTACCATTTTATAATTTCAGTTCCAGATTCACTCACACTGATAACTTTTCAGTTAACCAACAATGAGTTAAAACTGTAGAAAAGTTGTTAATTAGCAATTTGTTTTCCTGGTGTGTGAATTCCGTTCATGTCTCAGACATGTTTTTCTACTGGGGTATAAATATTTTTCTTTCATATTTTTAAAAGATTCTCATTGTCTTTGATTATATTTATTAAAACTATTTCCCCCGTCATTTTTTAGACCCTTAAAAAATGGTTTGAAATTTTTAAAAGCTTTATACACTTAAGTCTACCAATATGTTTATTTGCAATTTCTTCTATTTTTTTGTTTTGCAGAGAAAATTCTTTCCTATCTGTCAAATATTCACCTAAATTTCCCACTAATGTTTTGTAGTATCATTAGTAGTTATTAATCCATGTGAAGTTTATAATAATGAAATTTAAAATATAAAATTAAGACATTTTTTTTAACAAAGTACATTGACCTATTTTATTATAGAAATGTTTTAGTGTGGGAAACTGTCAAGCACACATAAAATAGAAAGAATATTACACAAAATCCTATATGCCTATCACCTAGTTTCAAACTCATGGCCACTCTTTTATTTCTACTCCTACCCACTTTCCTTCACCAAGATCTCTTTCTCTCTGTTACAATGAAGTACATAAGTCTTAAGGGTACAACTCAGTCTCTACACATACACTGACACACCAGAGTCACCACCACCCAGGCCTACACCCTAGGAGGCTCCCTTATGTGCCCTTCTAAGCAGTACTTAACCACCTAGAAACTACTATTCTGATCCCATCCTCATAGGTAATTATGCCTATTCTCCAGTTTCATATGAGATTGTTTAAGAGACTATAAAAACTTTGTTATGTCTGGCTTGTTAGTTCACCATTATGTCTGTCAGACACATTCACTACTGCTTATAGACATAGTTCATTCTTTTTCATTGCCTCATGTATTCCATTATATGAATATACCATTATTTATATAATCTCATGTTGATGGAAATTCGAGTTCTTTTCAGTGTTTTCATATGATTAAAACTTCTATGAATATTCTTGAATACATGTTTTTATGAACATAAGCATTCATATTTCTTGGTTATGTAGCCTGGATTATTTGGCATATTATGTTCAACTTTAAAAGATACTGCCCAAATGTTGGTTGCACCAACTTATATTCCGAAAAGTATTATATGATAGTTCCATCTGTCCTACATTGTTGTCAACACTTGATACAGTTTTTTTTAGAATTTAGCCATTCTGGTAGGTATGCAGTGGTCCTTCATTGTCATTTTAGTTACATTCCCTGCTACATAAAGATGTTGAACATTTTTTCATACGTTCTCTTTTATGAAGTGCCTATTTAACTATTTTGCCCATTTTTGGAAAAGTAGTATCTGTTCTTTGCTTTTTAATTGTTAACTGTGTTTTCCTTATTGATAATTTTCTTATTAACTGGTAATAGTTTTTATATTCTGGATATGAGTTCTTTTTTTGGTTGTATGTATTATAAATACTTTCTCCCACTTTAAAGGCATCTTTTATAGACTCGAAAATCTTAATTTTAATGAAATCCAGTTCATCTATCTTTTCATTATGATTAGGCTTTTTGTGTTAAGAAATCGTACCTTATTCAAGGTCACAAACATTTTTCCTTGAAGCTCCATGGTTTTAATTTCACATTTAAGGCATATAAGACAGCTCAAATTAATTAATATGCATGGTGTGATGTAGGAATTAAGGTTTATTTTAAAAATATGTCTCCAATTGATCTAGCATTATTTATTGTAAAGATAATTCTTTACCTATTGAACTGCAGTGGTGTCTTTGTTATAAACGAGGTGATTATGAAAAAGGATTTTGTTCCTGGACTCTATTTTATTCCATTGATCAAGTTGATTATTCCTATGCCAATAACACACCATTTTAATTACTGTAGTTTTATATCAAGTCTTGATATCTGGTAGGGTGATTCTTTCCCTTTGTTCTTCAAAGATTTCCCTCAGACTAAAACATAAAGTACAAACTTCTTTGTGTTCTGTATAAGGCTCTCTCTTTCAGAGCTCAAGCTTTTATAAATATTTACAGTGCTTGATACTTGCAATAGGAGGAATAAATTTCAATTTCAATAAATATATGTTGATATGACTTGGGTTGGAATGTGACTTCTCAGGAATCCTCATAGTAACTAAAAACAAAATGAAACACTAACACTATCACTCCATATCCTTACTGTGAAACTGGATGGATCTGTATCATATAGAGTCACTGCCATTTTTTGGAAAAGTTCCATAGATTGGGGAAAGGCAAGCAACATGTTGATGGTGATCTGTTCTTGAAACTCCCTTAAACAGGTCATCCTGCTTCTACTGGCAAAGTATGTAAGCTTTAGAGTAAAGGAGGAGGAGGAGGAAAAAGAAAACACAGGGAATTTTTTTCTAGAGGAGATTTTTATCTGTTCCTTTAGATCTAGAATGGAATATTTAGATTACCTATGAGTGGTTCTGAGAGTATACTGATATGATCCTCTATACAGCTAGTTTTAGAGTTCAGTTTTTGAGAGGCTTTACAGAGGGAGAGGAGAGGATGACAGTCTATAAAATTACCTAATCTATAGTTTTGCTAGCACTTAAATTGCTTTGGCAGGAATATCAGTGTATTTCATGGTTGGAAAGAATTTTTTTTGTGTGTGGATAGAGAAAGCAATCATTTCCAAGTAAGCTTGCCAAGTCCTACAATACAGAAAAGACTGGCTAATACTCTGCATTATGATTTAGTGCTATCTGATGAGAAGGCAAAAAAAAAAAAGAAAAAGAAAGGTCTTAAAAATGCCTTACTAGGTCTCCTATTCTCTACATTTTGATTTTCACAAGTATGCATTTAACTCTAATTAGTCTTGAAAATACCTTTAACTTGGCTTTTTTTTGAGCCTCAAGAGCAATCTTTCTTAAATCTTCATTCTCTTTCTGTAACTGTTCATTTTCTTGTTGAAGTTTCAGCCTTTGTTCACTGACAAATCCACAGTTTTCTCTCTCAGACTCCAATACATTTTGAAGTTTCTGAATCATTTCTTGGCAACGGGCTATCTCTTCTGAGGAACTGATTTAAAAAAAGAAACAAAAGGAAACTGTAAAGTTAATGGTCTATAATAGAAGTCAATTCTGTCTATATTTTAAAGTATATACTTTTGTTTTCTTTGCTCTGACTCATTTCTCTTTACTGTAGACTTCAACTACGTGGTTTCACAATGCTACATTATACCAGGCAAATATATTTAATTTAGCAATCTTAACTAAGAATATATAAATTGAACTGTCACCACTCACCTGGAAAATCTACATGACTTCAAAATATGCAATTTTGAAATTTTGCTAATTTAAAAATTTTTATAAATTTTACTAATTGAGAATCATTTTATAAGGAGGACTTTAAGGGGACAAACTGAAGCTAATGGTAAGGAAGGTGAAGTAGACAGTAATCAAAACTCCTTAACTTCACCAATCAACTCCATAGGAAGACACATTAGCTGACTATATTATTAAATTATAAGAAGACCTAGTTCATATTTTCCTGTTAAATGTCTTAGATATGGTTTTTATAAACTTCTAAGTCTATAAACTTCCTGTTTTATTACAGTTTAAATAGGTTACATTTCTTTAACTTTCTCAACAATGGATTATTGAGTGACACAGCTTCCAAACATGTATACTGCTTCAATATACTGCTAATTTTTATTCCTAACTTTTAAAATTTCCACCCTTTCAATTTCACATAATCCAATATTGAAAACATTCCCTAATCAATAGGTGCCACAGGGAATATATAAAGTCCTTTTTGTCACAATACTTGTACCTTTTTTCCCCCATCTCTGGGGGGGAACTGGCTGACCAAGTTCTTAATGAAATGATATATCATTCTTTGATGATACAGGTAATGATCAAAGGATGCTAAAATCAGAAACAACTACACATTAAGTGCCTCCAAATAGATGTCCAAAATATCACCATCCATGAAGAATTCTTACAGAAAAAATGAAAGCTAGATCACATTAAACTGCTTGACTGAATAATTTTGGGTAATTACATTTGACAGACAATCAAAGTAAATGATACCACATTATATGCATGTAGTTAGAGAAAACTACAATACAAATAACTCAGTTTTTTCAACAAATTGTAAGACTGTGTATGTCTCAAGATTTGAATTGAGTCTATTTTAGGCAGCATATAGAAAGGTCTTGTTTTTTTTATCCATTCTGTTACTCTATGCCTTTTGATTGGTGCATTTAGTCCATTTACATTTAGGGTGATTATCGATAGATATGTACTTATTGCCATTGCAGGGTTTAGATTCATGGTTACCAAAGGTTCAGGGGCAGCTTCTTTACTATTTAACAGTCTAACTTAACTTGCTTATTATGCTATTTCAAACACAATCTGAAGGTTCTTTTTTTTCTTTTCTCCCTTCTTTTTCTTTCTCCTCAACTCTTTATAGTTATCTGTCATATCCAGTACTCTTTGTGTATCCCTTGACTGACATTGTGGGTAGTTCATTTAATTTTGCATTTGCTTAGTAATTACTTGGTTTACTTCCTTTACTGTGGGTGTATTTTCTCTGGTGACAGCTATTTAGCCTTAGAAGTACTTCCATCTAGAGAAGTCCTTTTAAAAGAGAATGTGGAGACACTTTGTGGGAGTTAAATTCCCTCAACTTTTGCTTACCGGGAATTGTTTAATCCATGCTTCAAATTTAAATGATAATCTTACTGGGTAGAGTATTCTTCGTTCATGCCCTTCTGTTTCCTTGCATTAAATATATCATGCCACTGTCTTCTGGCCTGTAAGGTTTCTGTTGAGAAGGCTGATGATAGCCTAATGGGTTTTCCTTTGTAGGTAATCTTTTTTCTCTCTGGCTGATTTTAATACTCTGTCCTGTCCTTGATCTTTGCCATTTTTTTCTTATTTATTTTACAAATTTTTTAATTTTGGTATCCTTAATCTACAATTACATGTATAATATTATGGTTATTAAACTACTCCCTTCATCAGGTCCTCAACACCAACCCATTACAGTCACTGTCCATCAGCATAGTGAGATGCTATAGAATCACTACTTGTCTTCTCTGAGTTGTACAGCCCTCCCCATGACCCCCAAACATTATGTCTACTAGTCATAATGCCCCATTTCTACCCTTGTCCCTCCCTTCCCACCCATCCTCCTCAGTTCCTTCCCTTTGGTAACTATTAGTCTGTTCTTGGGTTCTGGGAGTCTGCTGCTGTTTTGTTCCTTCAGTTTTTTTCTTCTTTGTTCTTATACTCCACATATGAGTGAAATCATTTGATAGTTATATTTTACAGCTTGGCTTATTTCACTGAGCATAATACCTCTAGCTCCATCCATGTTGTTGCAAATGGTAGGATTTGTTTTCTTCTTATGGCTGAATAATATTCCAGTGTGTATATCTACCACATCTTCTTTATCCATTCATCTACTGATGGACACTTAGGTTGTTTCCATTTCTTGGCTATTGTAAATAGTGCTGTGATAAACATAGGGGTGCATATGTCTTTGTGAAACTGGATGGCTCCATTCTTAGGGTAAATTCCTAAGAGTGGGATTCCAGGGTCAAACGGTATTTCTATATTGAGTTTTCTGAGGAACCTCCATACTGCTTTCCACAATGGTTGAACTAATTTGCATTCCCACCAGCAGTGTAGGAGGGTCCCCTTTTCTCCACATCCTCGCCAATATTTGTTGCTGTTTGTGTTTTGGATGTTGGCCATCCTAACTGGTGTGAGGTGATATTTCATTGTGGTTTTAATTTGCATTTCTCTGATTATTAGCAATGTGGAGCATCTTCTCATGTGCCTGTTGGTCGTCTGATTTTTTTCTTTGGAGAACTGTCTGTTAATGTATTCTGCCCATTTCTTAATTGGATTATTTGTTTTTGTTTGTTGAGGTGCGTGAGTTCTTTATATATTTTGGATGTCAACCCCTTATCGGATATGTCATTTATGAATATATTCTCCCATACTGTAGGATGTCTTCTTGTTCTACTGATGGTGTCCTTTGCTATATAGAAGCTTTTCAGCCTGATATAGTCCCACTGGTTCATTTTTGCTTTTGTTTCCCTTGCCCAGGAGATATTTTCATGAAGAAGTCGCTCATGTTTATGTCCAAGAGATTTTTGCCTATGTTTTTTTCTAAGAATTTTATGGTTTCATGAAGTACATTCAGGTCTTTGATCCACCTTGAGTTTACTTTTGTGTATGGGGTTAGACAGTAGCCCAGTTTCAAGGTCTTACATGTACGTGTCCAGTTTTGCCAACACCAGCTGCTGAAGATGCTGTCATCTCCCCCATTGTATATACAAGGCTCCTTTATCATATATTAATTGACTATATATGTTTCAGTTAATGTTTGGATTTTCTGTTCTGTTCCCCTGGTCTGTGGGTCTGTTTTTGTGCCAATACCAAATTGTCTTGATTACTGTGGTAGAGCTTGAAGTCAGGGGGCGTAATTCCCCCTGTTTTATTCCTCCTTCTCAGGATTGCTTTGACTATTTGGGGTTTTTGTGGTTCCATATGAATTTTAGAATTATTTGTTCCATTTCATTGAAGAAAGCTGTTGGTAGTTTGATAGGGATTGCGTTGAATCTGTAGATTGCTTTAGGTAGGATAGCCACTTTGACAATATTTATTCTTCCTAGCCCAAGAGCATTGGATGAATTTTCATTTGTTAGTCTCTTCTTTAATTTCTCTTAGGAGTGTCTTGTAGTTTTCAGGGTACAGGTCTTTCACTTCCTTCGTTAGGTTTATTCCTAGGTATTTTATTCTTTTTGATGCAATTCTGAATGGAATTGTTTTCCTGATTTCTCTTTCTGTTAGCTCATCATTAGTGTATAGTAAAGCAACAGATTTCTGTGTGTTAAT
Source organism: Smutsia gigantea (assembly GCA_032199065.1). Taxonomy (NCBI): domain Eukaryota; kingdom Metazoa; phylum Chordata; class Mammalia; order Pholidota; family Manidae; genus Smutsia; species Smutsia gigantea. The sequence goes on from JAVSCE010009580.1 coordinate 14,315, forward strand.
TTTGTATCCGGCAACTTTGCTTAATTCAGATATTAGATATAGTAGTTTCAGAGTGGAGTTTTTAGGGTTTTTTATGTACGATATCATGTCATCTGCAAATAGTGACAGCTTGGCTTTTTCTTTACAAATCTGGATGCCTTGTATGTCTTTGTTTTGTCTGATTGCTGTGGCTAGGACCTCCAGTACTATGTTGAATAACAGTGGACAGAGTGGGCATCCCTGTCTTGTTCCCGATCTTAGATGAAAAGCTTTCAGTTCTCGCCGTTAAGTATGATGTTAGCGGTGGGTTTGCCACATATGGCCTTTATGATGTTGAGGTACTTGCCGTCTATACCCATTTTGTTGAGAGTTTTAATCATGAATGGATGCTGAATTTTGTCAAATGCTTTTTCAGCATCTATGGAGATGATCATGTGGTTTTTGTTCTTCTTTTTGTTGATGTGGTGGATGATGTTGATGGATTTTCGAATGTTGTACCATCTTTGTATCCCTGGGATGAATCACACTTAATCATGGTGTATGATCCTCTTGATGTATTTTTGAATTCGGTTTGCTAATATTTTGTTGAGTATTTTTGCATCTACGTTCATCAGGGATATTGGTCTGTAAATTTCTTTTTCGGTGGGGTGTTTGCCCGGTTTTGGTATTAGAGTGATACTGGCTTCATAGAATGGGTTTGGAAGTATTCCCTCCTCTTCTATTTTTTGGAAAACTTTAAGGAGAATGGGTGTTATTTCTTCTCTCTATGTCTGGTAGAATTCAGACGTGAATCCATCAGGTCCGGGGGTTTTGTTCTTGGGTAGTTTTTTGATTACCGCTTCAATTTCGTTGCTTGTGATTGGTCTGTTTAGTTTTTCTGTTTCCTGCTTGGTCAGTCTTGGAAGGTTGTATTTTTCTAAGAAGTTGTCCATTTCTTCTAGGTTTTCCAGCTTGTTAGCATATAGATTTTCATAGTATTCTCTTATAATTCTTTGTATTTCTGTGGGGTCTGTCATTATTTTTCCTTTCTCATTTCTGATTCCATTTATATGTGTAGATTCTTTTTCTCTTAATGAGTCTGGCTAGGGGTTTATTTATTTTGTTTATTTTCTCAAATAACCAGCTCTTGGTTTCATTGATTTTTTTCTATTGTTTTCTTCTCAATTTTATTTATTTCTTCTCTGATCTTTATTATGTCCCTGCTTCCGCTGACTTTGGGCCTCATTTGTTCTTCATTTTCCAATTTCAGTAATTGTGTCTTCAGACTATTCATTTGGGAATGTTCTTCCTTCTTTAAATAGGCCTGGATTGCAATATACTTTCCTCTTAGAACTGCCTTTGCTGCGTCCCACATAAGTTGTGGCTTTTATTGTTGTCATTAGTTTCCATATATTCTTTGATTTCTGTTTTGATTTGGTCATTAACCCATTGATTAATTAGGAGAATGTTGTTAAGTCTCCATGTATTTGTGAGCCTTTTTGTTTTCTTTCTACAATTTATTTCTAGTTTTATACCTTTGTGATCTGAGAAGTTGGTTGGTAGAATTTCAATATTTTTGAATTTACTGAGGTTCTTTTTGTGGCCTAGTATGTGGTCTATTCTGGAAAATGTTCCATGTGCACTTGAGAAGAATGTGTATCCTGCTTGCTTTTGGTTGCAGAGTTCTGTAGATGTCTGTTAGGTCCATCTGTTCTAGTGTGTTGTTCAGTGCCTCTGTGTCTTTACTTATTCTCTGTCTGGTTGATCTGTCCTTTGGAGTGAGTGGTGTGTTGAAGTCTCCTAAAATGAATGCATTGCTGTCTATTTATTCCTTTAATTGTGTTAGTATTTGTTTCACATATGTTGGCGCTCCTGTATTGGGTGCATATATATTTATAATGGTTATATCTTCTTGTTGGACTGACCCCTTTATCATTATGTAATGTCCTTCTTTATCTCCTGCTACTTTCTTCGTTTTGAAGTCTATTTTGTTTTATACAAGTACTGCAACACCTGCTTTTCTCTCTTTGTTGTCTGCATGAAATATCTTTTTCCATCCCTTCACTTTAGTCTGTGTATATCTTTGGGTTTGAGGTGAGTCTCTTGTAAGCAGCATATAGATGGGTCTTGCTTTTTTATCCATTCTGTTACTCTGTGTCTTTTGTTTGGTGCATTCAGTCCATTTACATTTTGGGTGATTATCGATAGATATGTACTTATTGCCATTGCTGGCTTTAGATTTGTGGTTACCAAAGGTTCAAGGGTTGCTTCTTTACTATCTAACAAGCTAACTTAACTTTCTTGTTAAGTTATTGTAAACACAGTCTGATGTTTCTTTATTTCTCTCCCTTCTTATTCTTCCTCCTCCATTCTTTATATACTAGGTGTTTTATTCTTTGCCTTTAGTCAGTATTTGGCTGATTGCTTTCCTTGCTATGATTTTATTTTCTCTGGTGACATCTTTTTAGCCTTAGCGGTGCATCCCTCTAGAGCAGTCCGTTTAAGGAATCGTGTAGTTGTGGTTTATGAGAGGCAAACTCTCTCAACTTTCGTTTTTCTGGAATTGTTTAATCCCTCCATCATATTTAAATGATAATCGTGCTGGATAGAATATTCTTGTTTCGAAGCCCTTCTGTTTCATTACATTAAATATATCATGCCATTCTCTTCTGGCCTGTAAGGTTTCTGTTGAGATGTCTGATGATATTCTGATGGGTTTTCCTTTGTAGGTGATATTTTTTCTCTCTCTAGCTGCCTTTAATACCCAGTCCTTATCTTGGTCTTTGCCATTTTTATTATTGTGTGTCTTGGTGTTGTCTTCCTTGGGTCCCTTGTGTTGGGAGATATGTGGGCTTCCGTGGACTGCGAGACTATTTCCTTCCCCAACATGGGGAAGTTTTCAGCAATTATTTCTTCAAAGACACTTTCTATCCCTTTTTCTCTGTCTTCTTTCTCTGGTACTCCTATAATGTGAATATTGTTCCATTTGGATTGGTCACACATTTCTCTTAATATCCTTTCATTCCTCGAGATCCTTTTATCTCTCTCTGCCTCAGCTTCTCTGTATTCCTGTTTTCTGATTTCTATTCCATTAGCAGTCTCTTGCATCTCGTCCTGTCTGCTGCTAAGCCTGCCAATCGCTTGTGTCATTTCTGCATTATCTTTCCTCACTTCCCTCACTTCCTCCCTCAGCTCTTGCATATTTCTCTGTAGATCCATCAGTATGGTTATGACTTTTATTCTGAATTATTTTTTTGGGAAGATTTTGAATTTCCATTCCATTAGGCTCCCTCTCTGGTGTTGTCTAGGTCTGGGTGAGCTTTGTTTGTACCATATTCCTTTGTCTTTTCATGGCGATCGAAGTGGTCACTGGTAGGTGCCACATATGTCATCTGGGCTCTTTAATACTTTTAAAAAGTAAAGAAAAAAGAAGAAAAAAAGAAAGAAAGAGAAGAGAAATAAAAGGAAAGAAAGAAAGGAAAGAAAAAAAAAGGTGCCCACCGGGAGTAGATTCTGTGAGGATGCTGTAGGTGGCGCTGCTATTCCACTATTCCGCAGCTGCGGCCACTGCTCCGCAGGGCCCTTGGTAGCTCTGAGCAGGGCGGGAACGAATGGGAGGCTCCTGATCTCTGTGGGAAGTCTTAGCGCGGCTACTTTTTCATAGTTGCCAGCCAAGATGTCTGAAATCCCCAGGACTCCCCGCCTGCTGGGCTGAGTGTGCTGGGATGATCCTGCTCCTCCGTTGGGCCCCTGTCACTTTAAGATCGCTAAAAAAGCACGCGCTTTTCTTTTGTCCTGGGGAGCCGGCTGAGAGGACCCAGGTGTGTTCCCCGGCTCAGATCCTGCACCTCTATCTCTCCAATCTCTGATACACCGTGTGATGTGTGTCAGTGCTCCCAGCACAGATCACCAGGGCTGGTTATTTTGCGGGCCTGTACTTCCACTCCGTTCCTGCTCTGAATCCTCTCCTTCCGCAGGTGCGCTGGGGCGGGGGAGTAGTAGGGTCCTGCCGCGTTGTGGTTCGGTATCTTATCCGCTTTGCTTGGTGCCGAGTCCTCTCAGGTGTAGCTGCAGGCTTGGTGCTGTCCGGTATCTTCTGGTCTCTCTTTTAGGAATAGTTTTATTTGTTGTATTTTCATAAATATATATGGTTTTGGGAGAAGATTTCCGCCACCCTGCTCATGCCACCATCTTCCTGGAAGTGTCGATCTTTGCCGTTTTAATTATTGTATGTCTTGATGTTGTCTTCCTTGGGTCCCTTGTGCTGGGAGATCTGTGCACTTCCATGGCCTAAGAGTCTATTTCCTTCCCCAGATTGGGGGAGAGTTCAGCAATTATTTCCTCAAAGAGTCTTTCTATCCCTTTTTCTCTGTCTTCTTCTGGCACCTCTATAATGTGAATATTGTTCCATTTGGATTGGTCACACAGTTGTCTTATTCTTTCACTCCTAGTGATCCTTTTTTCTATGTCTGCCTCAGCTTTTTTGTTTTCCTGTTCTCTAAATTCTGTTTCATTTTACCATCTCTTGTACTTCATCTTATCTGCTTTTAAATCCCTCCATTGTTTGTTTCAATTCAGATACTGTATTTTTTAAAGTTTATCTTTCTTGAAGTTGTCCCTGAGATCTTAAAAAGTTTTCTGTATCTCCATGAGCATGTTTATGATTTTTATTTTGAAATCTTTATCAAGAAGATTGGTGATTTCAATTTCACTTAGCCCTTTTCTACTGTCTGTTGGATTGCTGTCTATACAAAATTTTTTTGCCATTTCATATTTCTAATGATTCCTATGGAATAATAACTTTGTTTAGGCAGCATCCTCTAGTAGCCAGAAGCTCCTTTCTGGAGGTGCCCAGCACCTGGGGCTATGGCACGGTTGCAAGTGAGCAGCACCAGCGCCTGCTGGGAGGAAAGAGGTCTTTTCTGCTTCCTGGCAGCAGTGCCTGCCTCCACTGCCAGTTCCAGTGGGCCAAGCGCACAGGAGGAGCCTGTGTTAAGTTCCTGTAGCTGCCGTAGGTGGGGCTACCCTCTGGTTGGACTGGTGCAATGGCAGGGTCTGCAGGTGTGTGGATTGGTGCCTGTTGAGAGGAAGGAGCAGCAGGCTGCATATCACAGTGGGGGACTTTGGCACTGTGTTGCCAGCCAGGGGGATGGAGAGTCTGAAGCTCCTGAAAGTTCTCACCTTGCTGGGCTGAGTGTGCCAGGTCGATTTGGCCACCTGTCTTTTCTCCTGAGCAGCAGGCTTTGTGTAATGCTTGTCCCTTTAGCACCCTTCTTGCTGTTTGGAAGTCTTTCAAAGCACGTGCCTTTCTTTTGTCCTGGAATGGCTAGTTGTGGGTACCTGTTCTCCACAAGAGGCTGGAATCTCAGTCTCTCTGAATATTCTGCCTGTCTTTGCTTTCTAACCCCTCTAATCTCCAGAGCACCATGTGATGTGGGTTTGTGCTCCTGGAGCAGATCTCCAGGGCTGAGTGTTCTGCAGTCCTGGACTTCTCCATCCTGCTCCATTTCTCTTCCTCCTGCCAGTGAGGTGGGTTGGGGGAGTGCTTGGGTTCTGCCAGTTCATGGCTTCACTACTTTACCCTTTTTTGTGAGGTTTTCTCTTTTCCCCAGATATAGGCAGTCTCATCTGCAGTCTTTGGGTTGTCTTTCAGGATTAGTTGTATTTGCTGTATTTTCATGTTGTATGTGGTTTTGGGAGGTTTCTGCCTAACTTCACACGCTTTCATCTTTTTTCCTCAGTATTAGCTCATCTTGAAATGTTTGGTGGAATTTAGCTGTGAAGGCATCTGGTTCTAGGATTTTGTTTGGGAATTTTTTGATTACCTCTTTAGCATTTCTTGTAAGGGAAGTCTAGTGGTGATAAACTTGCTTTTGTTTTTCTGGGAACTTTTTTTTCTCTCCTTTATTTCTCATGGACATCTCTGTAGAGCTGAGTCAGAGGATTGCTTCAGGGATGTTTGTCAGGTCTGACGTTAGTGGGTCTGTAATTGGGGGTATCTATAGGTGTGGCTTCTGCTGGGTCACTTAGGCAGTTCCCTCACCATGCAAGTCTACCTCAGACTGGACCTAGGTCCCTGTTAGTGTTCCTGTCATGCCTTTAACCTGGTTTATGAATGGGCAGGACCGCCTCCAGACCTTAGTAAAGTGGAACTGGAGTCAGGTCATGGGACTGCTTCAGGGATCACAGTCAGGTCTGAGGTAGGCCTGCCTGTTACCAGGAGCACCTATAGGTGAGGCATCTGTTGGGTCCTTTGATGGAAGGGGCTTGGGGCAGGACTGTGAATAAGCAGTGGTAGGGCTAAGTCCGTAGGGAGATGGGCTGTTTTGGCTCTATCGATGGGACCACAGTTGGTGGGCCCAGCATTGACATGCAGGTTTGCCTCCTCATTTTTGGGTTCCACTTGGATTTCTAAACCTCCTACTTGGATCACAAAGCTCCCACAAAGGCAGTTTTGTATATGGATGTCTGTGAAATATTTGTTTCTGTGGAGGAACACCAGCTGAGTACCTCCTATACTACCATATTGCAGACATTACTCCTCTTTATTTAAAACATATCTCTTAGACATATCTTAAAACATATCTCAGTTCTATAACAGAGATTTCATTCAAATCAAATAAATTTTACTGTATTAATTAACACTCTGGGGGGAAAGAGTAGGAAAATATTTAGAATGGATATACCAGATTGTAAATTTATCATTTAAATAGATAATGTAACAAATAAACACAATGGGTTATTGTAGAATATTCAATACTACAAGAAATGTATTGACTGAAAATAAAAGCAATAATTATAAGCAGGAAACTGTAATAGGTGCATAGTTAGTATGAAGAAAAGAATCTTATGAACATTCTACTTAAGTGTTAGAAAGGAGAAATTTAAAATGAAATGGTATTGTACTATTAAATATTTTCTTCTTGAAGAAATTAGTTTTCAGAAATAATCTTGAATAAAAATTCTATTTAAAATGAAATGGTATTGTACTATTAAATATTTTCTTCTTGAAGAAATTAGTTTTCAGAAATAATCTTGAATAAAAATTCTATTTGGTGCTAAAGCATTTTTTTTCCAACATAAGATATGAGTCCTACATAAAAAAGTAAAGAATCTGTCAAAAAGTGTATAAATTCTGAAAATGTTACCAAAAAAATCCAAAAGAATAACTTACTTTATTTTAAGTTGTTTTATTTTATTTTCTGTTGTCTTAAGTCTTAGCTGAAGATCATCTTTTGAACGCTCTGCAACCAGGCATCTTTGTTGCATTTCTTCCAGTTTTCTGTAATCACTTCCATTTACTCTACCTTCATGGTAAATCTGCAGAAGAGGCTTATATGTGTATTACCTTACAGAAGGAAATTGTCTTGAGAAATTATGCAGTTTTGAAACTGAAATCAATGATGAGAAATAAAAATCCTTGATCATGTGTTCATCTGTTCCCACTGTGATATATGAAAATACATCAATAATTAAGTTTGGTTGTTTCATATTTACAAAATAAAACATTGAAAGCTGACATGTAAAATAATAATTGCTTAATTTTTGGAAGTATCCATGCTCACTGTAAGCTATTCAAATAGTTTTAGTATTTTAAAGAGAAACATAAAACAGCTGAAGTAAAAAAAAAAACTCACCACTTAGAGATAACTGTCTTGATTCTTTGATGAACACCCTTCAAGATAATTCTGTATTCTAATATTTAAGATGTGCTGCGATATCTGGAAGTGACTCTGATATCTCACTCTGGGTTACCTAGGCAATGATCTAGCTGGCATGGGGGTTCTTCCTCTCTCAGTAGGAGTGATGGACTCAAGCACACCTTCCCATGAGATTGGCCTTGTTTTCACAACATTGAAGCTGTAATATCCCAAGAACTGCAAGGTCTACAGGTGCTAGGCAGCTCACATTTTCAGACAAATCTTATACACAGCTAGTCTCCAAATCTAGACTGACTGGCCAAGTAATCTGTGTCTTCTCCCACTGAAAACACTGTTTTTTTACTCCTGCTCTTTAAAAAGGTAGAATATCAGCACTTCTATGTCCTATTATCATACAGACCTATACTGAAGTCCCATCAGTACTTTGAGTTCAGCACACGTGTCTGTGAATCAGTGGGAAAATAGGGAGCTGTGTCTTCCTTTTACCTGTTGTCTTTAATCTGGTATGTTTTACATTTCTCTAGTGAAACCCATTCCTTAACCCATGCCATGTGATATTAAAAAAAATCCATCCCAAACCATAATGTACAGCAGATGGCAACTCAGAAGGCATAAACCTTGCAGGAGAGTGGTGACCATGAGGGTCCTACGTGAACATGACATGTGTGTCTTTTTTTTCTTACAAATGGGATTAAATACTATGTTCTTTGCAAATTATTCTTTAACTATATGAAGTGTTGATTTTTTTATGTTAATAATATAGATAATACCATGTGCTTCTTATGCTACATAGCTTTTCTTTGAAAATTAAACTCTGACTCTACCATTTATTAGTTTAACATTAGGCAAGTAACTTCTCTATTAAAGTTCCTAATGAAGCACCTGAAACACAGTTTGTGCTGCATCAAATTTAGTCTCCCTTTTTTCCCCAAGGCATTTTAAGAGTGGGAGATTTCCTGCTAAAAAAAAAAGTTATCTAAGAAATAAATTTTAAACTATAGACTTCCCATAATATTTTTTGTCAAATATCATTGGGTAATCTTTTTCCTAACTAAGAAATAAAAATCTCTACTTTTAAAAGGTAAAAATCATAGCAGTGTTATAATTTTCTGGATATATATACTTATATTTACAGATGGCCTAAACCCAATAACCATAAAATTTTTAAAGTGAAGAAAGACAAGATAAATTTACTATTGGAATGATGTTTAAGTAAGGAATATAGCTACTTCATTTGTAAAAAGCACAAATAATGTGGCCACTCTTGTAAAGAAATGTATGCAGGCAATACCAGCAATTAAATGCATATTCTGAGTACATGCCAAGTGAAGAAAATCACTCGCCAAGAGAATACTTAAAATCTAGGGGTTGTTAGCAGATAGTATGATGGAAGCAGACAGTAATGCTGAATGTTTGCAGTTGGATATTAGGTAGTTATTTTTTCCTTTTTCTTTTTACCTTTTCTAGTTCTTCTTCCACTGCTTTTTTCTCCCTCATGGCTCGTTCAATTTGACTTTTTTTTTCGGCACACTCCTATAAGTGAAGTCATATTGTAAATAAATATGTTTGTAAAACCTTAAGAAAATTGGAGAAAAAAATGGAGAAGTAAAATGATTTGTGCATAACAGAAATAGCACACTTACCAAATAAATACAGCAGGACCATGTTGATTACAAAAAAATAAAAGCTCAATCCTGACAGAGCTACCTATCCCAGGATTTCAGAAATTGCCTCCAGGATGCCAAAGAGTTCTAAGTAAATACACTAGGTGAGTGATCGAGGTGGAAGGATTCCAGGGAGAAAGAAATGAATGAGAATCTCATCTTACAATAGTTTTTCTTCTCATACACTCTTATTACATATTTTAAAAGGGAACATAGAACCAGGAAGTGGCACAACACCCTGAGGATAATTTGTGGCCTAAAAAGTGCATGGGTATATAAATTTTAAAAGTTGTTTATTTATTTTCTTTTTATAAACAGCCACTGGATATAGAAACAATGTTTTATTATCATGAACATAAAACATCTCATTCAAAAGGTTTTAATTAGTAAAACAGAGCAAGCCTCTCAGTCAATAAAATTTAATATTTTACAAATAAGACTAAAACCAAAACAATCATTATAATGACTGTTTCTTCACAGTTATTTGTTTTTATCAATTTATTTATTTTTGTGAATTATTTTCTCCTAATTGTAAATTATGCTTTGGATGAACCTGCTTGCTGACAATACACTGCTAATTAATATTCAATTATCTTTCTCATAACTTTATTTTACAAAGTATGTATATAAATGTTTTTAAATTTAAAAATAAACTTCTGAATTGTGAGCCCAAATCAATTGCTTATAATGAAGGTCTTTAATTGTATTTTACAAATCAAATGATTAATCCAAATTTGCTATGTTTTATTAAGATAGAACTATTAGTGTACAAAATGCAACTTTAAGTTTTCATATGTGTTCACATGGTTAGGTGCTAATCTATGAAAAGGTTGCTCTATGGTGTGAAATTTTAGATTCCTCCTTTGTTCATAACTCTTTCCATATAATTTTAAAAAATAGACTGTTTTTTAGAGCATTTAGGTTCACAGCACAATTGAGTGGAAGTTACACACAAATCTCCCTTACACTTCTTGCCTCCATACATGCATAGCCTCCCCCAGTAACAACATCCCCCACCGTAGTGGTATTTTTATAATTGACAAACCTACACTGACATGATATTAACATCCAATGTCCATTGTTTACACTAGAGTTCAGTCTTGATGTTGTACATTTTATGGGCTTTGACAAATTTATAATGGTACGTATCCACCAGTATAGAATTATACAGAGTAGTTTTACATCCTTTATGCCTCACCTATGTTTATTCATCTCTTTCTCCTCCTTAACCCCTGGGAACCACTGATCTTTTCACTGTCTCCATAGTTTTGCCTTTTCAGAATGTAATATAGTTGAAATCTTACTGTAGGTAACCTTTTCAGACTAGTTTCTTTCACTTAGTACTATGCATTTAAGTTTCCTCCATGTCTTTTCATGGTGTAATAGATCATTTCTCTTTAGTGCTGAGTAATATCCTATTGTGTGGATGTACCAAGGTTTATTTATCCATTCATCTACTGAAGAGCATCTTTGTTTCCAAGTTTTGACAATCATGAAAAAAGTTGCTATAACATCCATATGCAGGTTTTTGTATGGACATGTTTTCAACCCCTTTGGGTAAATACAGAAGAGTACAATTATTGGATAATATGGTAAGAGTATAATTAGTTTTGTAATAAACCACCCAACTGCCTTCAAAAGTGGCTGTGACATTTTGCATTCTCACCAGCAATGAATATATGTTCCTGTTGCTCTACATATTTGCCAGCACTTAGTGATGTCAGTGTTTCGGATATTTTCCATTCTAAAAGGTGTTTCTGGCACCTATTTGGTGTAATGAGTGGTAACTCATTATTGTTTTAATTTGCATATCATGACATATGATGTTCAGCATCTTTTCACATGCTTGTTATCTGTGTATCTTCTTTGGTGAGGTATCTGTTGAGGGCTTTGATCCAATTTTTAAAATTGAGTTGTTTGTGTTCTCTTGTTGAGTTTTACGAGTTCCTTGTGTATTTTGGAGAACATTCCTTTATCAGACATGTCTTTAGAAAATACCTTCTTCCAGTCTAGTTTGAATTTTCATTCTCTTGACAGTGTTTTTCACAAAGCAGAAAGTAACGACTTATCAACTGTTTCTTTCATGGATCACGCTTTTGGTGTTCTATCTAAAAAGTCATAGCCAAACCCAAGATCACCTAGATTTTCTCCAATGCTAGCTTTTAGGAATTTTACGGTTTTGCATTTTAAATTTAGGTCTGTGACCCATTTTGAGTTCATTTTTGTGGCATGTGTAAAAGTCTATGTCTAGATTCAATTTTTTACATGTGTATGTCTAAATTGTTCTAGCACCATTTGTTAAAAAGACTATCTCTGCTTTGTTATATTGCCTTTGCTCCTCTGTGAAAGATCACTGACTGTATTAGGAGGGTCTATTTCTAGGTTGTATATTCTGTTCCGCTAATGTGTTGTTTATACTCCCACCAATACCACACTGTCTTGATTACCGTCGTTTTACAGTATGTCTTAAAGTCCAGGAGTGCTAGTTCTCTTTGCTCTTTTCCTTCAGTATTGCATTGGATTTCTGGGTCTTTGGTCCCTCCATATAAACTTTAGAGTCAATTTGTCAATGTCCACAGAATAACTTGCTGGGATTTTGTTTGGGATTGCACTGAATCTGTAGATCAGGATGGGAAGAACTGGCATCTTGACAATATAGAGTCTTCTTAGCCATGAACATGGACAATCTCTTCATTTACTTAGGTCTTTGATATCTTTCATCAGAGTTTTACAGTTTTCCTCATATAGACCTTTTATATTGTTAGACTTACACCTAAGTATTTCATTTTTAAGGTCCTAATGTAAATGGCAAACAAATTTTATTTCAAATTCCACTTCTTCATTGCTGGTATATAAGAAAGCAATTGACTTCTGTATATTAACCTTTTTCTTGCAGCCTTGGTAGAAACTTCTTCCAGGGTTTTGTTGTTGTTTTGGATTTTTTAATATATACAATCATGTCATCTGTAAACAAATTTCTTCCTTCTCCATCTTTATAACTTTTATTTCCTTTTTAATTTTTTTGTCAAATTGCATTAGTTAATACTTTCAGGTGATGCTGAAAAGCAGTGGTGAGAGGGGATGTCCCCTTTTGCCTTGTTTCTTATCTTAGTGGGGAAAGCTTTCAGTTTCACAGCTGCAGATTTTTTTGTAGAGGTTCTTTATCAAGTCAAGGAAGTTCTCCTCTGTTCCTAGTTTACTGAGAATTTTATCATGAATAGGGGTTGGAGTTTGCCAAATGCCTTTTTGGCATCTGTTGATATGATTCCCCTATGATTTTTAATGTATATATTAATAACAAGGTTGGATAACACTTCCGAGTCTGGCAAGCAGCATATAAAGAAAGGCAAGTTATAAATATGCTGTGCATCTCTCTCCACCCAATCCACCATTTCACTTGTTCAGTCAAATGATGATGGCTGAAAGAATATTTGGCTAACATGAGATAATAAAGTTAAAATGAGACATAAAAGTAGAAACCTTTATGGAGAAATATACTAATTCTATTAGAAGTGTACCATGATACTAAAGCAAACATTTAAAATTACTATTAAGAGGCCTTTATTTACTATTAACCACCACCAATATTCCTACCTTTTGGGCAAGATATGACTAAATGAAACTACATATTTTTCACATGCTTATAGAGTATTCCAAAATCATAACCTGCAGTGTACCAAAACAGGAAATATCAACAAATATTAAGAATCAGTATCATATAGACTATGACCTGTAGCCTCTATTTAACAAGATTAGAAATCAATCAAAAAGACAGCTAAATACTTGTATTTAGTATTTGGAAATTCAAAATTAAACTTTCAAAAAATTCATGTATCAAGAAAAGATGATAGTGTTTCTTTCACTTTACTTGTATAATATTGGGCATTTATAACCAATCTTCTTCTTCATTTGCTATAGATTAACAGTGATCTCTGCTTGGTAGAAATAAAACACTGAGTATTCTTAGGAGAAACTATACCTTTGCAGGAGAAAATAAAGACTGTGTTGCTCTCCAAAGGGAGACATATGGTTTGAGATAGACTGGCTCTTGCTTTTTCTTAAAACTATCAAAAAAAAAAAATCAACACTAACCTAAAATACAAGTTTTTCTCCTTCCTGCAAGCATAACTTAGCTTTGGGTTGGCTAAAGTATGCTTAACTTTTCTCTCTGACTTCATCTGTGTAGGTTAAATAGCATAATTGATACTTAAGAATAGAAAACAATTGCCAGCATCAGGTTATTATGCCTCAAATTGTAGTTTGAGTTACCTGAGAAAATCTGCTTTTTAAAGTAGTTGAACTTATCTTCCTTCAAGCATATTTTTAAATGCTTAATATTTCAAACACTGTTCAATTAGTACAGTTTCTATGAAATCAACATGACATCAGATAATTTCTTTAGAAAAATCCACTTAGATATGAATTACAACTGTTTTACTATAAATCTTAAGAATACTTTTTGAAATAAATACAGTGTTTTTACTTTAATGTGAGTTTACATAGCTCTGGTTGTTACACAGGTAAGAGTTATTTTTTAAATCCCTGCAGGTCTTATCCAGTACACATTCCTTAGGGAAAACATAAAGAAATAATGTTCTTGTCCTTCCAGAGTTTACAATCCAGTTAGTGATCCTAGACAGGGGTAGGACCCTTCTTCAAAGCTGTGAATCTTTCAATAGCTAAATCAGTCCATGTAAGAGAACAAGCAAAACAGCAAGGTGATAGAAGAGGAAGTAAAACTGAAAAAAAAAAACAAAAAATTAGGACTACACTGCATGCCATTAAGTTTATTAAATGTTTCCACAAATGACAATAAAAAAGTAACAATGTTTCTTGTTCTATTACTGCTTTTAATAGAGTTCATAGAATGTGGAAAAGATGTGATCCTTGGACTTTCAGAGGTGTTTATATGTAAATCAATTCATTAATAAATATTTATTAAAAACATACTGTGCAAAACACTGTACTAGAAAATAGGAAAAATAAAAGAAGGATAAGACTTCTATTTTAAGGCACTTATAATCTAATTGGAGAGTAAAGATTTTCATGAACAAAGAAGGGAAGTAGAGAGAGGGAAGACAGAGACACAGAAATAGACTAACAATATGTAACATTTATTGCAAGACTATTCTTCATTGCTAAGTTTTGTAATAAAGATTAAAAGTGATATAGAGATTCACAAAAAGTGAGAATTTTTGAAGTTGAAAATGTCTTTCCACTCTGGAAACTTTTGTACTTTTACTCCCCTATGTGCATGGTTATTAAATTCCATTTCATCAAATCTTTTTTTTATTAAAGTATCACCGATATACAATCTTAAAAAGGTTTCATATGAGCAACATTGTGGTTACTACATTCACCCATACAACCAAGTCACCCTTACACACCCCATTGTAGTCACTGTCCATCACTGTAGTAAGATACCACAAAGTCACTATTGTCTTCTCTGTGCTATACTGCCTTCCCTGTGTCCGCACCACATTATGTGTGCTAATCAAAATACCCCTTAATTCCCTTCTCCCTACCTCCCCACCCACCCTCCACACCCCCTTCCCCTTTGGTAATTGCTAGACTCTTCTTGGAGTCTGTGAGTCTGCTGCTGTTTGGTTCAATCAGTTTTGCTTTGTTGTTACACTCCACAAATGAGTGAAATCATTTGGTACTTGTCTTTCTCTGCCTGGCTTATTTCACTGAGCATAATATACTCCAGCTCCAACCATATTGTTGCAAATGGTAGGCTTTGTTTTCTTTTATGGCTGAATAATATTCCATTGTGTATATGGACCACTTCTTTATCCATTCATCTATTGATGGACACTTAAGTTGCTTCCACGTATTGGCTATTGTAAATAGTGCTGCAATAAACAGGGGTGCATATGTCTTTTTGAATCTGGGATCTTGTTTTATTT
This sequence comes from Smutsia gigantea, assembly GCA_032199065.1. Classification (NCBI taxonomy): domain Eukaryota; kingdom Metazoa; phylum Chordata; class Mammalia; order Pholidota; family Manidae; genus Smutsia; species Smutsia gigantea. The sequence goes on from JAVSCE010009580.1 coordinate 29,507, forward strand.
GAGTAAATTTCTAGGAGTGGAATTCCTGGGTCAAGTGGAATTTCTATTTTGAGTTTTTTGAGGAACCTCCATACTGCTTTTCACAATGTTTGAACTAATTTACATTCCCACCAACAGTGTAGGAGAGTTCCACTTCATATCCTCGCCAGCTTTTGTTGTTCCTTGTCTTTAGGATGACGGCCATCCTAACTGGTGTAAGGCTGTATCTCATTTTCGTTTTAATTTGCATTTCACTGGTGATTAGCAATGTGCAGTATCTTTTCATGTGCCTGTTGGCCATCTGAATTTCTCCTTTGGAGAATTGTTAGTTCATATCCTCTGCCCATATTTTAATTGGGTTATTTTCATTTTGGGTGTTAAGACATGTGAGTTCTTTATATATTTGGTGTATATTTATACATTTGGATGTAAACCCCTTATCAGATATGTCAGTTACAAATATATTATCCATACTGTAGGGTGCCTTTTTGTTCTACTGATGATGTCCTTTGTTGTACAGAAGCTTTTTAGTTTGATGTAGTCCCATTTGTTCATTTTTGCTTTTGTTTCCCTTGTCCAAGATGTGTTCAGGAAAAAGCTGCTCATGTTTACAGTCAAGAGATTTTTGCCTATGTTTTCTTCTATGAGTTTTATGGTTTCATTACTTACATTCATGTTTTTTTATCCATTTTGAGTTTACTTTTGTGTATGGGGTTAAACAGTAATCCAGTTTCATTCTCTTACATGTAGCTGTCCAGTTTTGCCAACACCAGTTGTTGCAGAGGCTGTCATTTCCCCATTGTATATCTATGGCTCCTTTATCATATATTAATTGGTCAAATATGTGTGGGTTTATATATAGGCTCTCTATTTTGTTCCATTGGTCTATGGGTCTGTTCTTGTGCCAGTACAAAATTGTCTTGATTACTGTGGCTTTGTAGTAAAGCTTGAAGTTGGGGAGCATAATCTCCCACTTTATTCTTCCTTCTCAGGATCTTTTGTGGTTCCATATGAATTTTAGAACTATTTGTTCTAGTTCATTGAAGAATGCTGTTGGTATTTTGATAGGGATTGAATTGAATCTGTAGATTGCTTTAGGCAGGATGGCCATTTTGAAAATATTAATTCTTCCTATCTATGAGCATGGGATGTATTTCTATTTTTTGGTCATCTTCTTTAATTTCTCTCATGAGTGTCTTGTAGTTTTCAGGGTATAGGTCTTTCACTTCCTTGGTTAGGCTTATTCCTAGGTATTTTATTCTTTTTGATGCAATTGTGAATGGAATTGTTTTCCTGATTTCTTTCTGCTAGTTCACCATTAGTGTTTAGGAATTGCAACAGATTTCTGTGTATTAATTTTGTATCCTGCACCTTTGCTGAATTCTGATATTAGATCTAGTAGTTTAAGAGTGGATTATTTAGGGCTTTTTATGTACAGTATCATGTCATCTGCAAACAGGGACAGTTTAACTTCTTCCTTGCCAATCTGGATCCCTTTTATTTCTTTGTGTTGTCTGATTGCTGTGGCTAGGACCTCCAGAACTATGTTGAATAAAAGTGGGGAGAGTCTTGTTCCCGATCTTGAAGGAAAAGCTTTCAGCTTCTTGCTGTTAAGTATGATGTTGGCTGTGGGTTTGTCATATATGGCCTTGATTATGTTCAGGTACTTGTCCTCTATACCCATTTTGTTGAGAGTTTTTATCATGAATGGATGTTGAATTCTGTTGAATGCTTTTTCAGCATCTATTGAGATGATCATGTGGTTTTTGTTCTTCTTTTTGTTGATGTGGTGGATGATGCTAATGGATTTTCGAATATTGTACCATCCTTACATCCCTGGAATAAATACAACTTGATAATGATGGATGATCTTTTCGATGTATTTTTGAATTTGGTTGGCTAATATTTTGTTTAGTTCTTTTGCATCTATGTTCATCAAGGATATTGGTCTGCAACTTTCTTTTTTTGTGGTGTCTTTGCCTGGTTTTGGTATTAGAGTGATGCTGGCCTCATCAATTCCAAGAAGAAACAGAAAAGCTGGGCAGACCAATTACCAGCAATGAAATTGAATTGGTAATCGAATTGTTTTTTCCTTTGGAGTAGGTGGTGTGTTGAAGTCTCCTAAAATGAATTCATTGCATTCCACTTCCCCCTTTAATTCTTTTTGTATTTGTTTCACATATTTGGGTGCTCCCATGTTGGTTGCATAGATATTCATCATGGCTATATCCTCTTGTTGGACTGACTCCTTTATCATTATGAAATGTCTTTCTTTGTCTCTTGTTACTTTCTTTGTTTTGAAGTTTATTTTGTCTGATACAAGTACTGCAACTCCTGTTTTTTTCTCCCTACTATTTTCATGAAATATCTTTTTCCATCCCTGCACTTTTAGTTTGTGTACATCTTTGGGTTTGAAGTGAGTCTCTTGTAGGCAGCATATAGAGAGCTCTTGCTTTTTTACCCATTCTGTAACTGTGTCTTTTGATTGGTACCTTCAGTCCATTTACATTTAGGGTGATTTTTGATAGATATGTAATTATTGCCATTACAGGCTTTAGATTCGTGGTTACCAAATGTTCAAGGGCAGCTTCTTTACTATCCAACAGTCTAAGTTAACTGGCTTATTACGGTATTACAAACAGTCTAATGGTTCTTTTTCTCCCTTCTTTTTCTTCCTCCTCCAATCTTTATATGTTAGGTGTCTTATTCTGTACTCTTTGTGTATCCTTTTACTGACTCTGTTGGTAGCTAATATCATTTTGTATTTGCTTAGTAATTGATGTACTTCCTTTATTGTGGCTTTTTTCTCTGCTGACAGCTATTAAGCCTTAGGAGCACTTCCGACCTAGAAGTCTTGAAAATACACTGTAGAGACGGTTTGTGGGAGGTAAATTCCCTCAACTTTTGCTTATCTGGAATTGTTTAATCCATGCTTCAAATTTAAATGATAATCTTTCTGGGTAGAGTGTTCTTGGTTCATGCCCTTCTGTTTCATTGCATCAAATATATTATGCCACTCCCTTCTGGCCTGTAAGGTTTCTGCTGAGGAGTCTGATGATAGCCTGATGGATATTCCTTTGTAGGTGATCTTTTTCTCTCTCTGGCTGCTTTTAGTACTCTGTCCTTATCCTTGGTTTTTGACATTTTAATTATTATATGTCTTGGTGTTGTCTTTCTTGAGTCCCTTGTGTTGGGAGATCTGTGCACGTCCATGTTCTAAGACTATTTTCTTCCACAGATTGAGGGAGATTTCAGCAATTATTTCCTCAAAGAGTCTTTCTATCCATTTTTCTCTACTCTTCTTTTGTGGTACTCCTATAACATGAATATTGTTCTGTTTGGATTGGTTGCACAGTTGTCTTATTATTCTTTCATTCATAGAGATCCTTTTTTCTCTTTGTGTCTTAGCTTTGTTGTTCTTTTCTCTAAGTTCTATTTAATTTTACCATCTCCTCTACCTCATCTAATCTACTTTTGAATCCCTCCAGTGTTTGTTTCATTTCAGATACTGTATTTTTCAAAGTCTATCTTTCTTAAAGTTGTCCCTGAGATCTTGAATATTTTTTCTGTAGCTCCATGAGCATGTTTATGATTTTTATTTTGAAATCTTTGTCAAGAAGATTGGTGATTTCAGTTTCACTGAGCCCTCTTTCTGGTGTTTGAGGGATTTTGGTTTGAACAAGGTTCCTTTGCTGCTTCATATTCCTAACAAATAATATGGAATAGTCACTTTGTGTAGGCTGTGCCCTCTATTGCCCAGGTGCTTTACTCTCTGGAGCTGCTTAGCTCCTGGAGCGATGACAGGAGTTGCAGGTGAGTGGTGCCCATGCCTGCCAGAAAGAGCTCTTTCCTACTTCCCAGCCAGTGCCAGTGGGCTGAGTGTGCAGGGAGGAATCTCTGCATTATGGCCCTGTAGCTGCCATGGGTGGCCTCATGCAATGGTGGGGGCAGCAGGTTTGTGAGCATGTGCCAGACGGAAGGAAGGAACAGGAGTCTGCGTATTATAGTGGGGGGCCTCAGCGCTGTGTTGCTAGCCAGGGGGATGGATGGCCTGAAGCTCCTGAAAGTTCCCAACTTGCTGGACTGAGTGTGCTGTACGATTTTGTTCATCTGCCCCTTCTCCTGAGCAGCAAGCTCTGTGTAATCCTTGGCCCTTTAGAAGCTCTGACACTGTTGGGAAGTCTTTCTAAGCACCCACCTTTCTTTTTTTCTGGAGTGGCCGGTTGTGGGTACCTGTTCTCCACAAGTGGCTGGAATCTCAGTCTATCCGAGTATTCCACCTGTCTTTGCTTTTCAACGCCTCTAATCTCCAGAGTACCATGGAATGTGGGTTTGTCCTTCCAAAGTAGATCTCCAGGGGTGGATATTTAACAGTCTTGGGTTACTTCTCCCTCCCCACTCTGTTTCTCTTCTTCCTGCTGGTGAGTTGGGGTTCGGGGAGGGCTTGGTTTCTGACAGATTATGGCTTTGCCACTTTAGCCTTTTCTGTGAGGTCTCTTTTTTTCCCCAGATGTAAGCCATCTGTTGCTGTCTTCTTTCTGGTCACTCTTTCAGGATTAGTTGTATTTGCTGTACTTTCATGTTATATCTGGTTTTGGGAGTAGGTTTCTGCCTCACCTCTCATGCTGCCATCTTTTTGCAAGCCTCCCCATTTCATAAAATCTTCAAGTTAAATTTATATATCTAATCATTCTTCTAGTCACACAAGAAATTTTTTTTCTCACCACTTTGCCTATTCATCCTCCTGTATTCCTTTCTTTTGGGAAGGTTATCTTCCTTCTTTCACACGGTCACATATACTTTCTCTTTTTTCCTAGTCTGCCCGATGAACCCAGCATACAGGAGCAGCTGCTCGTGGGTGATTCAACAGCACCCTGTGTTCTTTGTCAAGAAAAGGTCATCTTAGTAAAATGTGATAAATGCCACCATCTTTCCTGCTAGGTCATATGTTCCAAGATTGCAGATAACATGTTTATCTTGAATTTTACTCTTTTCCTAGCATCTAGCAGAGTTCCTGACTTAATAAGCATCTTTTAAATGAATGAATAATATTTATCTTTGCCTTTTAAAATAATCAATATTTGGAAGAGAATATTAATATAATTTCTAACATACCATTTGAAGGGCTGAAAGTTCATCTGTTAGTCGAGAAATCTGTACATTATATTGTTTTCTTGTGTTTGTAACCTATAAATTAAGATATTTATGTTATTGAGAGTGTACAGTAAAAATGATAAATATCCAATAAAAACATTAAGGACAATAATTTTGATAAAAAATAAAATTGCAATGTATAGGGCACAAAGGTACAAAAGCGAAAAAAAAAAACCAAACACACAATGTATTAAAAAGTCAGTAAGTTATCATGACAATAGAAGGAGAAAGGACAGTGGTTGTCAAACTTTTGGTCAAAAGATCTTTTTCTACTATTAAAAAACAAAGATCTTTGTTTATAATGGGTTCTTTTCATTAAAATTTGCCTCATTAAAAATGAAAACAGGAAGTTTCAAAATATTTACTCATTAATTCCTTTATAAATAATGGAATTATTTATTATAAATAAAGTCATTACAGGTTAACATAAATATGTGTTTATGAGAAATAAGTTTGTTTTCCAAAATAAAATTGTTTTAGAAGACTTGTACTCTTTTACACTTTTGCAGATTTCCTTAATTTCTGGCTGAATAAAAGACAGGTTATCTACTTCTGTGTCCAAGCTGTTGTATTGTTGCACTTCATCAGCTTCTGGACAATAATACTGCACATTCATGAGATAATGAGTATGACAAAAGCAAAGTGTTCTACTATAATTATGAAAGTGGGTGTGACTTTGCAGACTTCCTCAACAACTTTGAGAACTGCTGCCACAGCACGAGAGAAGCCAACACAGCAAAAATGTAAATAATAACACATCATATTTCAGTGTCAGTTAAATTACTTTGCAAGGAAAACTCTTATTTGAAAAAACATGTTTTCAAAGATGGTCCAAATTATGTGTACAGAGTACTTTGAAATATTAGTCACATCTTATCAGGATGGCACTTATGACAATATCTTTTCCCTAAAACCTACTTATGCTTTTTAAAAAGACTGTAAGCAATATTGATATTGACAATACATCATCAGTACACATTTATGATCCAAAGGTTTTGAAAATTTTCTAGGATCTTATAAAATTGATTCTTCTAAAACATGATGTAGAAATTCTTTAGAAAATTTACTTCACTGCCACATATCTTAGTTAATATGAGCTATCTTTTAGAAGGCCTGCTAAACATATTATATGTGGGTCTATTTTAGCTTTGTTTTAGATTACAATTTGATGTAGACTTTTCTTATGAATAATTATATTAAGGATTAATCCATCCTACTTATGGGTCAGTGATAATCACAGTATTTATTGAGGCGTAATGTGTTTGCAACTGTTCAGAGTGTTTTATGTATTATTATTTCATTAATTCTTATGACAATTGTTGAGGTAGTTATTATCTCCATGACAGATGCAGAAGATTAAGGCACAGAGAAATTAAGTCACAATGCTTCCAAGAATATAAAAATTTTGGTTCTTTAAGCCCAGTGATGTCTGTCTCTCACATAATTATTTTTAAAGTGTTCTTTTTAGCATCTAGAAATTATGCAGCAAAGACAAGGGCCTATAGCCCTAGTAGTATATATATTTTGAAATATTTTTATAGTATACAAGTTCAGTGAATTAAACTATTCATACTTTTTAAAAAGACTGTATAGGACTATTGACAGTGATGGTATTATCATCAGTAAAATTTTATGATCCAAAGATTATAGGGAATTTTCTGGGGTTAGTGTGTGATAAAACACAATGTAAACCTTATTATATGAGCAAATATACCTATCTTGAGATAGTTTAATATGGTTGGGGTTCAGAAGTCTGTACAGGGACTAAAATCAATTTCTCACCCTAATCTCATTTTCTTTATGTAAACATTTTCTTCTATAATTTTATGGATAGTAAGGGTATTTATAAAAACAGATAGTAAAGTAAATAAGAAATAGGAATAGGAAATGCCAATGTTGGTGCTAACATTGTTTAAATGTATAAATGTTTTTCTGATTACCAATTTTAAGACATGATTTAAAACCAGAAGTTAAGAAAACAATGTTTTTTTATAAATTAAATTTTATTTGTTTGAAGGTTATCAGAAATAGCTATCTCCGTATTTTAAAGAAATAAACTATTGTCATAGTCTGTTCAGTTTTATAGCCAGAACATAAATATGTGATTATTTTTTTATTGTTTACTTTCTTTAATAAAAATAGATCCTTGTAAAGCGATTAGACATAAGTTTTCCAAAATTCAACAGATTCTATGTATTTGGAGGACATGTCAAATTGTAGTAAATGGAGCAATTACTATTGATACAGATGAAAATGTTCAAACAAAAACATTAAAAAATGTAACTGAATACATGGAAATATTTATTACATGTTCTATAAGATATTTTATATATATAAAATATATATTATATAAAAACATAAACTGTATATGTGTACACACACACACACACATATAAATTTATTTACCAAAATAATACCTATCTTTGAAATTCCAAACACTGCAGAATTATATTATGTAGAAAGTGAAAGTTCCTCATCATCATACCTCCTGGGCTTCCCACTGTTCACAGGTTGGAGTATATATCTCCAGGATTTTTTGTTTCACAGATAATTACACTATATCTTTGATCATTTGGGAGTAAACAAAAATTCAATGGATAACGCTAAAAATAGTGGTTATCTCTGGGAAGTAAATTTTTTACAGGTGATTTTTATTTTCTTTTATATATTTTTACATATTTCCCATTTTAAAAATAATGCACATGTATTACTTTTTAATTATAGAAAGTTTACTTTAAAATATCAACATGACAATAGGAGAGGGTAGGGAACCTGTAAAGTGCATGGCACATAGGAAGTACTCAATTATTACTTTTTAGCTGGAATAGCAGGGAAAGACTGGATACAAGGAAATCAAAGGAAACTCATGAGGAGGGAAAGATTTGGGAGTAAGAGAGGGAATACAGACATGTTGAGCTTTAGATGCCTGGTAGGACTATTTAGAGAGGGAGATAATTAGATTTGAGAAGGCAGTTGAATACTCAGTTTTGCGGAAAGGTTTGGACTAAACATAGATATCATAACACTTTTGAAAAATTATACTGAGATTATTTAATGATTCATGCAAAAGACAACCAACAATAGCCCTAAAATCAATGTGAATTTATTCTGGGATTAGAAAGTCAGTCAGAGGAGTTCTCATAACATGAGTACTTTGATAAAACATTTTTTATCATTAAAAGGCACAAAACATTAATATCTATTTTAAAGATATATCATCAAGAATATTTTAAAGTACAGCCAAAGTTATAGTATTCTCAACTCCAAGAATAAGACAGGGAGGGGTTCCCACAGAAAGGATATACAAGAATAGGAATAAAGAAGCTCAGGTTTAATTTGAATTCTGCCACAAATTAGAAATTTTATCTTGGGAAATCACTTATCTCAACTAGACAGTGACAAGTAATAGATTTCTAAAAAATATTTTTTCCATCAAAAAATGTTATATAGTGACTTTGTAGGAATGGCAGTTCTACCACTTAATTGTTTGGAAGAAAAGTGAGCATGTTAGCTTTAATTTCCTTTAACTGATGAGGCTAAAACCTGTTTACTTTAGTCTACCTAGGAGGCCAATAGTACTGCCCACAGAAAAATATAGGTAAGAAAAAGTTAACACCTTTATTTTACCTAGTGGATGGAACTCCTTTTAAAGGAAAGGTATATCAGCTTTCATTTATTTAATCATCTCAAAGATAGTTTTTATGAATATGTAGGAAAGCATTTTAAGGTAACTACTACAGTTAAAATGAAAACAGGATTTTCTGCTTTTGCTAATTGATGTCTCTGAAAAACATATCAAATTAAAAAATTATAACCAAGACTTCTTAGAAAAGTGGCTGATTCCTGGTCTGTGATGGAGTAAGTATAGGATGAGACAGGAACATCATTTATGCAAAAGAACTAGAGACAATCCAAGAAAAAAAAGACTGATGGTAATAGATTAGAACATAAAAAAATAAAGATTCATTAATCCATAGTGATATTAGAAAAGAGGGGAGAGCTCTACTGAAAAATGACAGCTAATAAATGTATAAAAGTGATAAATATGATCATTTTTAATCACCTCATGTAATATTTATTTCACACAAGGATTAGCAATGGATGATAAAATCACTGGATGAAAGATTTTAGTGGAAAAGGATACCTTTATGGTCTTCAAGTACCTCCTCCAATTATTTATAAAGTATACAATGGAGAGATCTAGTCTTACCACCTTTCCTGTGTGGTCAAGCTTAGCATTGTCAGTGTATAACCTGAGATTATAGATTCCTGATGTGATGAAGTGGGAGGTATACATATCACTGACAGAAATGACCTGAATCTAACTGAGAAGAAACAGTCACATGAGTCCAGATGTGGAATATTCTGAAGGACCAGTGGCTTGAATTCTACAAAGGATTCTTTGTCATATATGGAGGAAGGCAGGGAACTAGGTTAAATTGAGGGAGACTACAGAGACACAGCACTCATATGAAATGAGCCATAAATGTGGACTGGACTCTGGATTTCAAACAAACCAACAGCTGTAAAGGATATTTTAGGGAAATTTGAGTGTGAACTGAAATGTTGACATTTTTAAAGGCATGGTAATAGTGGTGTGGTGTGTAGTAAAATGCACTTTTTCTGGGGAAACAGATGCTAAGATATTTAGGAGTAAAGTGTCATGATGCTTGCAGTCTAGGTCCAAATGTTTGGCAAAAGGAACCAGTACTTTCACATAAAAAGAGATGGAATGAGTGTGGCAAGACATTAGGAGCTATCTGGGTGAAGGGTAAGTGTTCATTGTACAGCTCTTTCAATCTTTTTATGGATTTGGAAGTCAAAACAAAAATAATGGGTAATAGTTTATCATAGTGATTGCCAGTACAGCCCAAGAATCAACAGACTTGCATTTGCATCCCAGTTCTGCTACTTTGTAGAGGTGGAACCCTAACCAAGTTACTTAATTACTCTGTATTTCAGTTTTTCATCTTTAAAATGGGTTTTTGTGTCTTTTTCCTCCTAAACTCACTTTACATTTCAAACTTTACCACACCACTTATAAATTGATTCATATCCACACAAGAGGAAAAGGCAAATACACATATTCTCTCTCTTTATAAGAAAGCAAACTTACATTTCTAAGAGAGTTTAAACTTTCATAAGAGCCACAGTTCAAAACAAGAAGCAACTCATTTTAACACAAAGGTATTATATTTAATCTTGATAAATTTTCAAACAACACAATTCATGAATTGTATAAGTATCGGCATGTGTTTGAAACAATGCTGGCCTCAGTACGGGAAGAAGAGGGCATGGGTCTAAGTTCTGGCTTTAATTAATATATAAGTTTGAGTGAGTCAACAATCTCTCTTAGGTTTCAGTTTCTTTACCAATAAAATAAGAGGTTAAATCAGATTTCTCTGGTCCTCTGATCCTAAGATGCTCTAAATATTGCAAACAATAGTAGGTTTTCTCCTCTTGCTTCTTGTGCAGTCTAAGTTTCTTCTTGAGCCTTCTTTATGACTTTATCCTTCAGGTGTGTTAATCTTCACTCTATTCCTAGCCTAAATTCCTTTCCTCCCCACTTCCCCACCCTGATTTTACCTCACTCTAGCTCAAATGGTAAGGGCTACTATTCTGAGATGATTTTTATTTGAAATACAGCACAACTGATGCAATTTAGTGACAGTTAATTAGCTAGGTTTATGAGTCAAAACTTAGGTAGTGTTTAGTATTAAGCTGTGAAGTTTCATAAACTTTTGAATTTTAAATATAATTTAAAACCCCTTACTTCCTTCCTGGTTCTCATAGCAGCATCTCGCGTAATCTGAAAAACTTTTTCTTTCATTTTCTCTCTGTCTTCTTCTTTCTGTTTTTTCTCAAGAAGAACCTTCAGAAAATACACATTTGATATTATTGTAGGATACATCATTATTAATAGAGATAACATTATAAATGGAGAAAAACCTATCCACTAATCACCTTCTTGAAAGCAAATCTTACTGTAAACTCTTGGGTTATCACCATTTGGAAATCCTGCCTAAGTTATAAATATTTATTTTCCCTAACCGCCTCACCTGATCTTGTCCTAACTAAAAATTTACTCTTTTCCTTTGGTGTTTATTTCATTTAGTGCCAACACTCTTCTAATCTTTACAGCTCTAAATCTTAAATTATTTTTTAATTTTCCTTTCCCTTCAGTCCCTATACAAAATAAGTTGTCAAGTCTAGGTATTATATTCTTGGGAAAAAATCTCTGGATTTTCTTTTTATTTCAATGATTTGGTATTATTCAGATTATATCCCTTGTCACCTCACACCTTGATCACTGTAGATACCACCTACTTTGTCTCCTTGATGTTTCTATCCATCCATTTTCATCCCCCACCTAAAAATTCGTCTTATAATCCTAGTTCTGTTTTCAGTCACAGCCTACTTCAATGCTTCCTTGTGCATTCCCTTAAAATCTGCACTTGCTCATCTCCAATATATTCTCTTTCTTAAACTCACTCCAATCAGGCTTTCACCGTCCATGGTCTCCATATTAATAACCTATGAGCCAATTACTTTACTTGATCTGTCAACAACACTTGAGATGACTTTCTTTTCCTTGTTATACTTTCTTTACTTGGCTTTTAACATACAATAGTATTGATTTTCTTTCTAACTCACCAATCATTCATTTCTAGTCTGCACTGTTGTTTCTTCCTTTTCTCCTAAACCTTTTTTTTTACTCTCATGTAATTTTTTTTTTGGTATCATTAATCTACAATTACATGTGCAACATTATGGTTACTAGACTTCCCACATCATCAAGTCCCCACCACATACCCCATTACAGTCACTGTCCATCAGCGTAGTGAGATGCTATAGAATCACTACCTGTCTTCTCTGAATTGTACAGCCCTCCCCATCCCCCCCTACTAATGTCTGTTAATCGTAATGCCCCTTTTTCCCCCTTGTCATTCCCTTTCCACCCATCCTCCCCAGTCCCTTTCCATTTGGTAACTGTTAGTCCATTCCTGGGTTCTGTGGGTCTGCTGTTGTTTTGTTCCTTCAGTTTTTTTCTTTGTTTTTATACTCCACATATGAATGAAATCATTTGATACTTGTTTTTCTCTGCCTGGCTAATTTCACTGAGCGTAATACCTTCCAGCTCCATCCATGTTCTTGCAAATGGTAGGATTTGTTTTCTTCTTATGGCCGAATAATATTCCATTGTGTATAGGTACCAATTCTTCTTTATCCATTCATCTACTGATGGACACTTAGGTTGCTTCCATTTCTTGACTATTGTAAATAGTGCTGCGATAAACATAGGGGTGCATATGTCTTTTTTAAACTGGGCTGCTGCATTATTAGGATAAATTCCAAGGAGTGGAATTCCTGGGTCAAATGGTATCCCTATTTTCAGTTTTTTGAGGAACCTCCATACTGCTTTCCACAATGGTTGAACTAATTTGCATTCTCACCAGCAGTGTAGGAGGGTTCCCCTTTCTCAACATCCTTGCCAACATTTGTTGTTGTTTGTGTTGTGGATGGTGGCCATCCTTACTGGGGCGAGGTGATATCTCATTGTGGTTTTAATTTGCATTTCTCCGAAGAATAGCGATGTGGAGCATCTTTTCATGTGCCTGTTGGCCATCTGAATTTCTTCTTTGGAGAAGTGTCTATTCATGTCCTCTGCACATTTCTTAATTGGATTATTTGCTTTTTGGTCGTTGAGGTGTATGAGTTCTTTATATATTTTGGATGTCAACCCCTTATTGGATACATCATTTATGAATATATTCTCCCATACTGTAGGATGTCTTTTTGTTCAACTGATGGTGTCCTTTGCTGTACAGAAGCTGTTAAGCTTGGTATAGTCCCACTTGTTCATTTTTGCTTTTGTTTCCCTTGTCTGGGGAGATATGTTCATGAAGAAGTTGCTCATGTTTATGTCCAAGAGATTTTTACCTATGCTTTTTCCTAAGAGTTTTATGGTATCATGACTTACATTCAGGTCTTTGATCCATTTTGAGTTTACTTTTGTGTATGGGGTTAGACAGTAGCCCAGTTTCACTGTCTTACATGTACGTGTCCAGTTTTGCCAACACCAGCTGTTGAAAAGGCTGTCATTTCCCCACTGTGCATCCATGGCTCCTTTATTGTATATTAATTGACCGTATATGTTTGGGTTAAATCTGGACTCTCTATTCTGTTCCACTGGTCTGTGGGTCTGTTCTTGTGCCAGTACCAAATTGTCTTGATTACTGTGGTGTTGTAGTAGAGCATGTAGTTGGGAAGCGAGATCCCCCCTGCTTTATTCTTCCTTCTCAGGATTGCTTTGGCTATTTGGGGTCTTTTGTGGTTCTATATGAGTTTTAGAATTATTTGTTCCAGTTCCTTGAAGAATGCTGTTGGTATTTTGATAGGGATTGCATTGAATCTATAGATTGCCTTAGGTAGGATAGCCATTTTGACAATATTTATTCTTCATACCTAAGAGCATGGGATGAATTTCCATTTGTGAGTGTCCTCTTTAATTTCTCTTAGGAGTGTCTTGTAGTTTTCAGGGTATAGGTCTTTCACTTCCTTGGTTAGGTTTATTCCTAGGTATTTTTTTTTTGATGCAATTGTGAATGGAATTGTTTTCCTTATTTCCCTTTCTATTAGCTCATCATTAGTGTATAGAAAAGCAACATATTTCTGTGTATTAATTTTTTATCCTGCAACTTTGCTGAATTCAGATATTCGTTCTAGTAGTTTTGGAGTGGAGTCTTTAGGGTTTTTTATGTACAATATCATGTCATCTGCAAATAGTGACAGTTTGACTTCTTCTTTACCAATCTGGATGCCTTGTAGTTTTTATTTAGGCTGATTGCCATGGCTAGGACCTACAGTACTATGTTGAATAACAGTGGGGAGAGTGGGCATCCCTGTCTTGTTCCCAATCTTTCTTAGGTGAAAAGCTTTCAGCTTCTCACTGTTAAGTATGATGTTGGCTGTGGGTTTGTCTGTCATATATGGCCTTTATTATGTTGAGGTACCTGCCCTTTATACCCATTTTGTTAAGAGTTTTAATCATGAATGGATGTTGAATGCTTTTTCAGCATCTATGGAGATGATCATGTGGTTTTTGTCCTTCTCTTTGTTGATGTGGTGGATGATGTTGATGGATTTTCGAATGTTGTACCATCCTTGCATCCCTGAGGTGAATCCCACTTAATCATGGTGTATGATCCTCTTGATGTATTTTTGAATTTGGTTTCCTAATATTTTGTTGCATATTCTTGAATCTATGTTCATCAGGGATATTGGTCTGTAATTTTCTTTTTTGGTAGGGTCTTTGCCTGCTTTTGGTATTTGAGTGATGCTGGCTTCATAGAATGAGTTTGGAAGTATTCCCTCCTCTCCTATTTTTTGGAAAAGTTTAAGGAGAATGGGTTTTATTTTTTCTCTATATGTCTGATAAAATTCAGTGGTGAATCCATCTGGCCTGGGGGTTTTGTTCTTGGGTAGTTTTTTGATTACCGATTCAATTTCGATTTTGGTAATTGGTCTGTTTAGATTTTCTGTTTCTTCCTTGGTCAGTCTTGGAAGGTTGTATTTTTCTAAGAAGTTGTCCATTTCTTCTAGTTTTCCAGCTAGTTAGCATATAGATTTTCACACTATTCTCTAATAATTCTTTGTATTTCTGTGGGGTCCATCATGATTTTTCCTTTCTCATTTCTGATTCTGTTTATGTATGTAGATTCTCTTTTTCTCTTAATAAGTCTGGCTAGGGGTTTACTACATTGTTTATTTTTTCAAAGAACCAGCTCTTGGTTTCATTGATTTTTTTCTATTGTTTTATTCTTCTCTGTTTTATTTATTTCTTCTCTGATCTTTATTATGTCCCTGCTTCCGCTGACTTTGGGCCTCATTTGTTCTTTTTCCAATTTCAATATTGTGACTTTAGACTATTCATTCGGGATTGTTCTTCCCTCTTTAAGTAGGCCTGGATTGCAATATACTTTCCTCTTAGAACTGCCTTCGCTGTGTCCCACAGACGTTGTGGCTTTGTGCTGTTGCTGTCATTTGTCTCCATATATTGCTTGATCTCTGTTTTAATTTGGTCATTGATCCATTGATTATTTAGGAGTATGTTGTTGAGCCTCCATGTATTTGTGAGCCTTTTTGTTTTCTTTGTACAATTTATTTCTAGTTTTATACCTTTGTGATCTGAAAAGTTGGTTGGTACAATTTCAATATTTTTGAATTTATTGAGGTTGTTTTTGTGGCCTAGTATGTGGTCTATTCTGGAAAATATTCCATGTGTACTTGATAAGAATGTGTATCTTGCTGCTTTTGGGTGTAGAGTTCTGTAGATGTCTGTTAGGTCCATCTGTTCTAGTGTGTTGTTCAGTGCCTCTGTCTCCTTACTTATTTTCTGTCTGGTTGATGTGTCCTTTGGAGTGAGTGGTGTGTCGAAGTCTCCCAAAATGAATGGACTGCATTCTATTTCCTCCTTTAATTCTGTTAGTATTTGTTTTACATATGTCGGTGCTCCTGTGTTCGGTGAATATATATTTCTAATGGTTATATCCTCTTGTTGGACTGCCCCCTTTATCATTACATAATGTCCTTCTTTGCCTCATTACTTTCTTTGTTTTGAAGTCTATTTTTTCTGACTCAAGTACTGCAGCACCTGCTTTTTTGTCCCTATTGCTTGCATGAAATATCTTTCTATCCCTTCATTTGGGTTTGAGATGAGGCTCAGGTAAGCAGCATATAGATGGGTCTTGCTTTTTTATCCATTCTATTACTCTGTGTCTTTTGATTGGTGCATTCTGTCCATTTACATTTAAGGTGATTATTGATAGATAATGTGTTTATTGCCATTGCAGTCTTTTGATTCGTGGTTACCAAAGGTTCAAGGGTAGCTTCTTTACTACGTAACAGTCTAACTTAACTCTATTATTAAGCTATTATAAACACAGTGTGATGATTCTTTATTTCTCTCCCTTCTTATTCTTCCTCCTCCATTCTTTATATGTTAGGTGTTTTATTCTGTACTCTTTTGTGTTTCTTTTGACTGTTTTTGTGGATAGTTGATTTTATTTTTTGCTTTTAGTTGATATTTGGATGGTCTTCTTTCTTTGCTGTGATTTTGTTTTCTCTGGTGACATCTGTTTAGCCTTAGGAGAGCTTCCATCTAGAACAGTCCCTTTAAAATATCCTCTAGAGGTGGTTTGTGGGAGGCAAATTCCCTCAACGTTTGCTTGTCTGGAAATTGTTTAATCCGTCCCTCAAATTTAAATGATAATAGTGCTGGATACAATATTCTTGGTTCACGCCCTTCTGTTTCATTTCATTAAATATATCATGCCATTCTCTTCTGGCCTGTAAGGTTTCTGTTGAGAAATCTGATGATAGCCTGATGGTTTTTCCTTTTTAGGTGATCTTTTTTCTCTCTCTGGCTGCCTTTATTACTCTGTCCTTGTCTTTGATCTTTGTCATTTTAACTATTATATGTCTTGGTGTTGTCTTCCTTATGTCCCTTGTGTTAGGAGATCGGTAGGCATCCATGGTCTGACAGACTATTTCCTTCCCCAGCTTGGGGAAGTTTTTAGCAATTATTTCTTCAACGACACTTTCTATGCCTTTTTCTCTCTCTTCTTCTTCTGGTACCCCTATAATGCAAATATTGTTCCATTAGAATTGGTCACACAGGTCTCTTATTAATATTCTTTCATTCTTAGAGATCCTTTTATCTCTCTCTGCCTCAGCTTCTCTGTATTCCTGTTCTCTGATTTCTATTCCATTAATAGTCTTTTGCACCTCGTCCAGTCTGCTCTTAAGACCGTCTATGGATTGTTTTATTTCTGTTATTTCCCTATGGACTTCATCCCTTAGCTCTTGCATATTTCTCTGTAGGTCCATCAGCATGGTCATGACTTTTATTTTAAATTCTTTTTCAGGAAGATTGGTTATATCTATCCCACCAGGCTCTCTCTCTCGGGTTGTCTGAATGATTTTTGACTGGATCAGATTCTTTTGCCTTTTCATGTCAATAGTAGTGGTCACAGGCAGGTGGCACATGTGTCAGCTGGGAGAACAAAGTCCCTTCCTGCTTGTTGTTCACCGTGCCCTTCTCTGCTGCCTGTGCCACTTACCTGCACACCGGGCGGCAGTCTCTGGGATAATGCCCTGAGTTGCTGTGGGTGGGGCTGCCCTCATGCTAGCCTAGAGCAAGTGCAGTGTGGGGGAGGGGGGGTTGGCAGCTACGACAGGTGTGTTCTCCTGCGAGGCTTGTGCCCCTTTGTGCCTTCCGGACCTTGCTCTGGCTTCTGCTGCCTGGCCGATTACCCGCACACTGGAAGGCAGTCTCTGGGATAATCCCCGAGCTGCCATGGGCGGGACTGCCCTTAGGCTAGCCTCGAGCACTGCGAGGTGTTGCAGCCATGCTGGGTGTGTTCTCCTGCGACAACGGCGCCCCTTGTGCCTTCCGGACCTTGCTCTGGCTTCTGCTGCCTGGCCGATTACCCGCACACTGGGAGGCAGTCTCTGGGATAATCCCCTGAGATGCCATGTGTGGGGCCACCCTCAGGCTAGCCTAGAGCACTACAGGGGGGTGGCAGCCGTTCTGGGTGTGTTCTCCTGCGAGGACTGTACCCATTCGTGCCTTCCGGACCTTGCTCCAGCTTCCGCTGCCCATCCCGGTTAGCTGCACACTGGGAGAAAACTCTGTGTGGTTGCTGTAGGCAGGGCCACTCCCTGGCTGCTCCGCTGCTGTGGAGGGTCAGCTGGTCCGTTTGCAGCGCTGGCCAAGGGGAACGCATGGCAGGCTGCTTTTCGCTGTCAGGGGCTTCTGGGCTGCTTTACCCAGTATGGGTTTGGGGCCCTGAAGTTCCTCAAGATTGGCAGCCTGTTGGGCTGTGTGTATTGGGATGATTTTGTTCAACTGTGGGGCCCTTGTCCTTTTAAGACTTTTAAAAAGCACCCGCTTTTCTTCTGTCCCAGGGGAGCCAGTTGTGGACCTGCCTGCAGTCTCTGTCTCAGATCCCACCCTTCTGTTTCTCCAATATCCAGTACACCATGCAATGTGTGTTAGTGGTCCCGGCGCAGATAACTAGGGCTTGTTATTTAGCAGTCCTGTGCTTCCACTCCCTCCCCACTCTGAATCTTTTCCTCCCACCAGTGAGCTGGGGTGCGGGGAGAGCTCGGGTCCCGCCAGGTCACGGCTTTGTATCTTACCCCCTTCATGAGATGCTGAGTTCTTGTAGATGTAGATATAGTCTGGCTGTTGTACTGTATCTTCCTGTCTCTCTTTCAGGAATAGTTGTATTTGCTGTATTTTCAATATATATATATGGTTTTGGGAGGAGATTTTCGCCGCCCTGCTGATGCCACCATCTTGATCCCCCTCCTCCTAAATCTTTTTAATACTGGACTACCAATGACTTATTTCTTGATCCTTTGCTCTATCTATGTGCACCCCTTGGTGAACTAATTCAGTCTCATGGTTTTAAATATCATTTATATGCTAACAATTCCCAAATTTACATGTCTAGCCCTAATATCTCTTTGAGCCCAGAACTCCTCCAGTTTTAGGCCTAACTCAATCTTTTTAAAAATCATCATATAAGTGGTCATGGTTCTGATATCACTGTCTTTCAAAGATAACCATACATATTTCCCATCTCTGTTTTTTTTAATTGTTTAATAAATTTCCTTCTGCTTAAACAGTAAGCTAGTGACAAGTACAGCTGTTTTGATGTAATAAACTTGTGGGGGAAAATGGGACAGGGAGAGGGGGAAGCATCATAGAGAATTATGCTAGGCTGTGCTTCATGGCTATTTATATGATCAGGTGAGAGGATCCTTGAGTTCCTGGAATAAGCAACTGAAGGTGGGAACTCTAGCAACTAAGTAGTGACTCAAGTGGGAGCTTAATATTATAGCTATAAATAGCTTCTGTAAGGGTCTGTTGACTTAGGACTTGGGTGAGAAGACTTGAGCGATAGGCAATAAGCGTCACTACTACCATCTCTTCCCATTGTGCACTACACAAAATACTCATCTTTAGTGACCTATCTTAAGAATGCTCATATGACTAGGCTTCAGAGAGCAGAGATAAATAACTGCCCTTCTCTTAACTTTTCTAGCTAATTTATGTGTTAGAGCAATTCCCCAGCATATTGTGCCTATTTTGTGCCTTTCAACCATTTGAAGAGACAGTATTCAGATCACAAATGGGAATATCAGCTGAAAGGCATGATAAGCATTCCCACAGCTTATATTTGATTAATTATTCCTTTTTTTATTTCTTACTAGCTTCTTAATATACAACTTACAGCTTGCTTTGTTTTTAGTAGCTCTCCTGGAAAACCCTCTACCATGTAAAAAAGGAAACATAAATAAAACAAATTATTTCCTTGTATTCCCCATATTTCCCAGCAGAGTATTATGAATGTACTAGGCATTCAGTAAATGTTGGGTAAATGAAGTAATGATTTAATCATCTGTACATAAAGAAAGCAGCGCCATTAAAAACAATCTACTTTGTGACTTCTATAAACTATATATTATTCATATGAAAAGAGTAAAGACAAAAACTACATGTGATAGCATAGGAATCACAATTGCTAAAGGGTTCAAAAAAGGAACAGTGACAGGAAGGCTCTGATTAATACATCTTTACAGCTAAATTTAATTCCTGTCAATTAAGTTTCTGCTCTATTAGAGAAATTGTGTAGGCAATGAAGGGAAATAAAGATGAAGGTTCATCTGATTCAACTATATAAAATATAGGGTTAATTGCAATAAAATGGTATGACAAATTTTTTTAAAATAAAAGATTATAGGGGACCAAGGTAAGTTACACAAGGATTAGAGACATAAAAAAAGGTGATATGAAAGTTTTGGGAGAGGGTTAACATTGTAACATATTTTATATTAAGTCTTCCCATCAAGAATTCAGTATGTCTATTAATGGAGAGCAGAGCAATCTCATTTTCAATTGTTTATTCTGTAGTTATTGATCCCCTTACTACTAGGTCACATGAGTGTATGTTCAGTATTATATTATTTATAAACATGTTTACTAGTTTACTTACTTGATTTTTTTGAAGGTTAGCTTCTTCTAAGAGTTGTACGCTATTTCTGACTCTTGCAATAGCTCCATACTTCTCATTTTCTAATTCATTGCACTTTGCTTGTAACTCTCTGGTCTGTTTTTCCAAATGTGTGTTTTCTTCTCTTGCTTGGGTAGCTTCTTGGATTGTCACACATAATCTAAAAATTAATAATCACATTGTGAAAGTTAAATATTTTTAAAGGGAAGGAGGGAGATAGGAGAATTACCACACATCTATCATAGGAAAAGCATTTTTCCAATTTCGTTCACATGTATTCTCTCACTTGATCCACACAAAAGTTCTGTAAAGTTGGTTTCATTATTTCCATTTTAAAGAAAAGCAAATAGGCCCAGAGATGTTACGTGCTTGATTAAGGACATATGGCTAATAATCAGTGGAGCTGAGAATGAGTCTAGATACTCAGACTCTAACAATGTTACACTTTCTATGGTATCACAGTGTATTATATAGTTACATGATGTTCTGAAGGAAATCCTTAAAAAATAAGATTTTTTTCTATTGTATAGTATTTTTCTCAACCTTTTGCTTAGTTCCCCTTTCCTAATCTCTACCCAGATAAACCATGTTAACTTACTAATATATAACTTTGAATATTTTTTCCATGTTCATAAAATCATATACATACAGGCAGACCTTGGAGATATTGTGGGTTAGGTTCCAGACCACCACGATAAAGCAAATATTGCAATAAAGTGAATCAAATACATTTTTTTTGTTTTTTCAGTGCATATAAAAATTATATTTACACTGTATTTTAATCTATTAAGACTAAATGCAATAGCCTTATGTCTAAAAATGTACACACGATAATTAAAAAATACTTTATTGCTAAAAAATGCTAACCAACACCTGAACTTTCAGCACGTCTTAGTCCTTTTCACTGGTGGTGGGTCTTGCCTTGGTGTGATGGCTGCTGACTGATCCGGGTGGTGGTTGCTAAAGTCTGGGGTCGCTGCAGCGATTTCTTAAAAATAATCCAACAATGAAGTTTGCCACATCAATTAGCTCTTCCTTTCAGAAACGATTTCTTTGTAGCATGTGATGCTGTTTGATAGCATTTTAACCACAGAACTTGTTTCAAAATCACAGTCAATCCTCAATCTCTACTGCTGAATTACCAACTAGCATGTAATATTTTAAATCCTTTATTTATCATTCAACAATCTTCACGGCATCTTCATTAGGAGTAAATTAATCTAAAAAAACACTTTCTTTATTTATCCATAACAAGCAACTCCTCATGGTTTCAAGTCATACCAGGAGATTTCAGGAATTCAGTCACATCTTCAAGGTCCACTTCTAATTGTAGTTTCTTCCTATTCCCACCACATCTGCAGTAACTTCCTCGACTTAAGTCATGAGCCCCTCAAAGTCATCCAGGAAGGTGGGAATTGGCTCCTCACAAAATCCTGTTCATGTTGATAATCTGACCTCTTCCTATGAACCACACATATTAGTGATATCCAGAATAGTGAATCCTTTCCAAAAGGTTTTCAATTTAGTTTGCCCAGATCCATCAGAGGAATCACTATCTATGGCATCTATAGCCTTATGAAATGTGTTTATTAAATAGTAAGACTTGGAAGTCAGAATTACTCCTTCTTCCATGTGCTACAGAATGCATGTTGTTAGCAGGCATGAAAACAACATTAATCTCATTGTCCATCTCCATCAGAGCTCTTGAGTGAACAGATTCATTGTCAATAAACAGTAATATTTTGAAAGGAATCTTTTTTTCTGAGCAGCAGGTCTCAATGGTGGGCTTAAAATATTCAGTAAAGAATTTTGTAAACAGATATGCTGTCATCCAGGCTTTGCTGTTCCATTTTTAGAGCACAGGCAGAGTAGATTTAAGAGCCCTAGGATTTTCAGAATGGTAAATGGCTTCACCTTAAAGTCACAAGCTGCATTAACTCCTAGCAAGAAAGCTGGCCTGTCCTTTGAAGTTTGAAGCCAGACATTCACTTCTCTTTAGCTCTGAAAGGCCTAGATGGCATTTTCTGCCAAAAGAAGGTTATTTCATCTACACCAAAATATCTGTTGTTTTTTGTAGCCACCTTCATTCATTATCTGAACGAAATCTTCTGGATAACCTGCTGCAGCTTCTACATCAGCATTTGCTTCACATGCACTTTTCTGTTAAGGAGACAACTTCTTTCCTTAAACTGCATGAACCAACCTGTACTAGCATCAAACTTGTCTTCTGCAGCTTCCTCACCTCTCAGCCTTTATGGAACTGAAGAGAATTAGAGCCTTGCTCTGGATTAGAGGCCACTGTAGGGCTATTAATTGGCTTAATTTCAATATTGTGTCTCAGTGAATAGCGAGGCCTAAGGCGTGGGAGAGAGACAGGGGAATGATCAGTTGGTGGAGCAGTCAGAAAATACACAACATGCATCAATTAAGTTCACTGTTTTATATGGACATAGTTTGTGGTACCCCAAAACAATTAAAATAACAACATCAAAGATCATTGATCACCATAACAAACATAATAATGGAAAAGTTTGCAATATTGAGAGAATTAGTATCATGTGAGACAGAGACACAAAGTGAGCACATGCTGTTGAGAAAATGGCACGAAAAGACTTGCTCAAGGAAGGGTTGCCACACTCAATTTGTAAAACATACAGTACCTGTGAAGCGCACTAAAGCAAAGCACAATTAACTGAGGTATGCTTGTACAACAAATACACATGCATACACATAAATACATGAATACAATATATACACATCTAGCCATGGGGTATTTATTTACTTATTATTAAGGTATCACTGATATAGAATCTTATGAAGGTTTTACATGAGCAACATTGTGGTTACTACATTCACCCATGTTATCAAGTCCCTCACAACACCCCATTGCAGTGACTGTCCATCAGGGTAGTAAGATGCTATAGAGTCATTACTTGTCTTCTCCATGCTGTACTGCCTTCCTTGTGACCTACCTACATTGTGAGTGCTAATTATAATGCCCCTTAATACCCTACTCCCTCCCCATCCACCCTTCCCAACCCCTTCCTTTTGGTAACCACTTGTCCCTTCCTGGAGTCTGTGAGTCTGCTGTTGTTTTGTTACTTCAGCTTTGCTTTGTTGCTATACTCCACAAATGAGGGAAATTATTTGGTACTTGTCTTTCTCAGCCTGGCTATTTCACTGAGCATAATACCCTCCAGCTCCATCTATGTTGTTGTAAATGGTAGGATTTGTTTTCTTTTATGGCTGAATAATATTCCATTGTGTATATGGACCACCTCTTCTTTATCCATTCATCTACTGATGGACACTTAGGTTGCTTCCATATCTTGGCTATTGTAAATAGTGCTGCAATAAACATAGGGGTGCATATGCATTTTTCAATCAGGGATCTTGTTTTCTTTGGGTGAATTTCTAGGAGTGGAATTCCTGGGTCAAATGGTATTTCTATTTTTAGTTTTTTGAGGAACCTCCGTATTGCTTTCCACAATGGTTGAACTAATTTACATTCCCATCAACAGGGTAGGAGGGTTCCCCTTTCTCCGCATCCTCACCAGCATTAGTTGTTTCTTGTCTTTTGGATGTTAGCTATCCTAACTGGTGTGAGGTGATATCTCTTTGTGGTTTTCATTTGCATATCCCTGATGATTAATGATGTGGAGCATCTTTTCATTCCCCTGTTGATTATCTGAATTTCTTCTTTGGAGAAGTGTCTGTTCATACCCTCTGCTCATTTTTTAATCGGGTTATTTGTTTTGTGGGTGTTGAGGTGTTTGAGTTCTTTATATATTTTGGATGTTAACCTCTTATTGGATAAGCCATTTATGAAAATATTCTTCCATACCATAGATGCCTTTTTGTTCTGCTGCTGATGTCTTTTGCTGTACAGAGCTTTTAGTTTGATGCAGTCCCATTTGTTCATTTTTGCTTTTGTTTCCCTCGCCTGAGGAGACATTTGCAGGAAAATGTTGCTTATGTTTATATTTGAGAGATCTTTGCTTAGGTTTTCTTCTATGAGTTTTATGGTTTCATCACTTATACTCAGGTCTTTGATCTATTTTGAGTTTACTTTTCTGTATGGAGTTAGACAGTAATCCAGTTTCATTCTCTTACATGAAGCTGTCCAGTTTTGCCAACACTAGTTGCTGAAGAGGCTGTCTTTTTCCCATTATATATTCATGGCTCCTTTATCATATATTAATTGGCCATATATGTGTGGGTTTATATCTGGACCATTCTGTTCCATTGATCTATGAGTCTGTTCTTGTGCCAGTACCAAATTGTTTTTATTACTATTGCTTTTTAGTAGAGCTTGAAGTCAGGGAGTATAATCCCCCTAGTTTTGTTCTTCTTTCTCAGGATTGCTTTTAGCCATGAGTTTTTAAACATAATTTTTTATACTATAAAAAGTAAAATCATATTATACACCCTTTTCTGTACTTTTTTCCTTTAACAATACCTTGTAGAAATTCATTCAAGCAATACATCCAAAAGGTTTCCTTTCCTAGTCTGATAGATATAACTTCATTTCACTATAAATTTGTATTCCCCTGATTATAGGAGTGTGTATTTTCCTGATTACAGGAGAGTTTATGCATATTTTTAAAGTTTGCTAGCCATATGAATTATCCTTCTTACATTTCCTCTTCCATTCTCTGCCCTTGAATTATCCTTTTTACATTTCCTTTCATATCCTCTGCTCTTTTTTTTCTTATGAGTATCTACTTGTTCCTCTTTCATAAGAACTCTAAATATCAAGATATTAACCCTTGGCCTGTTCTGTATGCTACAGATATTATTCCTGAATCTGCTTTTCTTTTGTTGCCTATTGACTCTGTTTAGGGAATCTTTACCCAAGAAAATTTTTCACTCTAATACAGCTAAATTTGACTATTGTTTTTCAACCTCTGGGATTTCAGGTTTTGTAAAGATGATCTCCCTCATCAATAGATTACTAATGCAATCTCCTACATTTCCTCAAAAAGGAAAATACATCTGGAATTTACTTCTGAATGTGCTATATATAAAAAAGAGTCCAATTTAACTTTCTTTCAGATTGATGGCCAGTTGTATAGTGCCATTAACTGAATAATCCCTTTATCATACCTAAAATATGCGAAGGTCATGGTGTACTTATGGATTATTATATTTCATTGATCTATTTTGTCTTCCCTATGCCCAAATTACCTTAATTTGCCCAAAGCAGCTCCTTGACACATTTTGATATGTTCTGGTAACACAATTCCTTACTTTTCATATTTTTGTCATTTTCAGGCATTTCTTTTTTCTAAGTGGTGGTAGCAGAAGCCCCCTCTATTCTCTCCTCACTCCTGCTACCCACACCCAAACACAAAAGTACATGGAGGAAGCTTCTCTGCTGCAGCACACCTCACGCTCTCCCAGGTTTGGGAACTGAGGGAGTTCAGCCTACCTTTTATTTAATTCCTCCATATTTAAAACATTTTGTTGTAGTTATTGTTTGGTAGGCCTACTTAATCCTGAATAAAGTGAATTAAGGTCTACTACCATTTTAGTCAGGGTTCTTAGTTGCAAGCAGCAGAAGCCAAATCCAACTTTCTGCTTTTAAGCAGGAAGAGGGTTTGTTAAAAAGGATATTAGTGGATTCATGGGTTCACTGGGAGAGCTGGAAAAACAATTTTGAAGCTTTGTGGCAAGGAACATGCCCAAAACTATACCACAGAATTAGCTTGTCTCCCATGAAGAGCTATAACCTGGGAAACTCCACCATCATAGAAGGAGATGAGATTGTTGATGGCTAAAAATAATGACCATAACTGTATTTTCATCAAATCACCTTGCATTTCCCGGCTTTTGCATCACATATTTAACTATCATATTATTGGCTGTATTTGGGTTTATTAATGTATCTTTTTCAAAATGGTGCCATTTTTCATTATATAAGGTCCCTCTTTATTGTTTACTGCTTTTACTATTAAGCCCTACCTTGTGTGATATTTTCTCTTACTTTCTGTTTATAGTTGCTAACATTCTCCACTAAAACCTTTATTTTAAATTTAAAACAAATACTCTTTTCTTTCTTGAGATCTTTGTTCTAGTTCATTTATTCTTTGTTTTAGATGTTTTCTAAAATAACACATTACTGGACCTTGCTTTTTAATCAGAATCTGCAAGTCTCTGATTTTTAATAGAATTCTGTGTTCTGATACTTAATGCAATGATTTATATACATAATATTATTCATTCCATCTTACTTTGATTAAAGCATCTGCAAGTCACTACCTTTCCCAAAGAGGCACAGGATACCCGGCACATTACCATCAGTTTACCCTTTTGCTTCACCATGGCCTCTCAGGGGCCAGCGCTTATGCCAACTTTGTCTCACATGGGTCACAACAGGGAAAGCTTTGTTTAGGACTCCGTTAATTCCAATCCTCACTCAAGGCTCTCTGACACTCACTTCCAGGCTTCACCCCATCCCCATCAGAAAAAGCCTTGCAACCTAAGGTTTCACATGCACTCAGGAGTCTAGCAGCCCCAGCAACCATTTGGCTCTGCAAGTCAGACTGGTGTGAGAAGTGGAGTCATAGTAAAGCAGATCCAGACTGTCACTTCATGATTTATAGATTTCCATAATTTTATAACAAATAAAAGATGTGTCACTACCATTCTTATTCTCATAAAGGCATTTCTACATGCTCTACAACCAAATCTTAAAACAATCTTCTCTATCAGCTTACTAAAGATTGACCAAGTTTCCTCTTCTCATTCACCTACGAGGGAGATTATCAGATTATATCATATAATTTATGATATAGGTTGTACCATTATATTTATTTTATAAATGGGAAACTGAAGTACCGATAGGGTAAGCAACCTGCCCAAGGTTATTCATCTAGTTAGTGGTGAAGCCAGAGTTTCAACTTACTAAGTCTGGGTCCAGGATCAGTGTTCCTAATAAATATGTTATACTACCAAAAAGAAACTTCCACTTAAATGTTACAGATTCAATGCACAGATCCATTTATGTATAACTGTACAAAAGAGGGCTGTCATTTCAAATGAAGTTGGCGGTGAGAAGACATACTAAAACCCAGGGTACTGACTGCAAGTTTACATACTGAACATTGTTACCTACCAGACTTTCTCTAGTTTCTGAAATACACTTGGGCTTGTTTACTTCCACTCCCAAGCCCATAGCAGAAGACTAATGGATCCTGCCCTGGGGAAACTGGTCCAAGAAAGAGTACCTTCAGTTTCTGATATCTGAGGACTGCCCAAGGAAAAAGCCAACTCACTGCCTAAACATAATGCAGTAGGTCTGCCAGACCATAAGCCCATCTATGCATACCTAGCTTCCTATCTGTTTTTCAGTGTCTTAACTCTTTTGAAATACAATTGACATATAATATTATATTAGTTTTAGGTGTACATGAGTCAATATTTATATATTGTGAAATGATCACAGTAAGTCTAGTTCATATCCATCACCACACATAATTATACATTTGTTTTCTTGTGATAAGAACTTTTAAGATCTATTCTCTTAACAACTTTCAAATGTAAAATAATAGTATTATTAACTATAGTCACCATGCTGTACATTATATCCCCATGAGTTATTTCTTTTATAACTGCAAGTTGGGACCTTTTGACACGTTCACCCACTTCACTGACACCCTACCTCCTGCCTATGACAACACCGATCTATTCTCTGTATCTATGAGTTCAGTTTTTTAAAACATATAATGCTTCTCAAATATGCATATGGGACATGCTAATTTTCTCAGTACTGTTCCAACTTTTAGTATATGTGCTGCTGAAAGGAGCACTTTGGTGTCTTAAATAGCAGTAGATAGAAACAAGCATTTGGTAGAAGACAGGCAAACAGAGAAAAAGGAATGTAGAGAAAGCAGAAACAATGCAGATAGCAGAAAGAAACTTAAAAATATATATTTAGTATACTTAACTAAGAAAAGACATAACACCTATTGAATAAGAGTAATAGTACCTATTAAATAAACTAAGCTACCATAGGAAAAAACATTCAGAGAATAAGAAATGGCTATTTAAAATAAAACACAATAGGTAAATAAAATATCGAACAGATGGATAAAAGAAAATTTAAGGAAACCTCCAAGAAAGGAGAAAATACATGAATTAGAAAAGAGGAGAGAAAAGATAGAAAAATTAGGGGACCAGTCCATAAAGCCCAATATCTAACAAATATTAAGTTCAAGAAAAAAAAAAAGAACAGAAAAAATGAAAAAAGTTATCAAACAAAAAAATCCATGAAAAATTCCTATCTGAAGAATGTGAATTTCTAGATTGAACTATCCTTAGTAAAATGAATGAAAAAGGATTCTTACTAAATGTGCACATTGTGCAATTTATGACATTGATTGTGGTGGGGGGGGGGGGTGGATGATCCTGAGATATTTCAAATCCTTTATTTTTATTTTAAATCCTGAAAGTCTCCAAAGTGGGAGGAAAATATCAAATACAAAGAATTAGAATTTTGAATGACATAGGAGTCTTTTTCTTACAGCTGGAGGCTATGCAATATGAGGAAAATATCAACATTCTAGGGAGAAATGATTTAAAACCTAAGATTTCCAACCTAAGATTCATTGCTCAGCCAAACTATCAAAAAAACCTGTGAAGGCAGTATAAAGGTATTTCTAAGAAAGTAACTAACATCTTTTTAAAAAGTACCTCCCATTTGTCTTTAGGAAGCTGATGGACAATGGTATCCATTAAAATGAGGAGGTCAACAAGGAAAACCACTGGCTCCAACACAGGAGTGGTAAGAAGGCAAGTCCAGGAAGGTCTAGGATGACGGCTTGAACCAGTCCTAGTGAACAGTCTACTCTGAGGCAGGGAATACAGGGCTCCAACGGATCTCTTTAAAGAAAAAAAGGATGGAATTACAATGGTCTGATGTGGTTGACCAGACTGAGAGTCTGTCTAGAGCTTTGATAGAGTAGCTGTGGATTAGTTTTAGGTACATAAGAAAACTTGCTTTGTGAAGAAAAGAGATAATTATTAACAAGAACCTATTTTTTATTATGAACCTTGTGGCACTACATGACATTTAAGGTATGCATATATAATCTCTTTTGATAAAAATCAATAAAAAGCCAATTTATATTTAACATACATACTAAAATCGCCTTATTGGACTGATACAATAACTAACATAGTTTTATTTGTTCAATAACAATAATTTTAAAAACTCAGATTAATTTACAAACATTTCTAATAAATCAAAGACCTGTAATTATAGAAAAGATTTGAGACTTTTATTCTTCGTAACATGGAAGACTATTCTATTCTTTGTAGCATTTTATTATAGTCCTTCTCCCAACCTTGTTCTATTTCATAAAACCACTGAAACTGCAAAAAATTTTTTTACCTTTGAGAATTACTGTCATTTATTAGTCTTATAAGTAGACCAGCTCTCTTCCAAATACCTGTTGACTTTGTTAAATGCTAAATCTTATAAAAGATAAAAGTTCAAAATGAAAAAAATCTTGAATTTTTTAGGGAGAAGTTATCTTCAGTCTAAAAGAAGGCATTGATTTAAGAAAGTAAAATATTAAACTTGTCGCTGGGTCTCTTACAGTATTTTCATATCATTTAATCCTAAAGAAACTGCAGCTAAGTGAGGTTGGTTAATTTCTCCAGGTAAAAAGACGGAATGTACTAGAATCAGAAACAATGCAATTCTGTCTGCCTCTAAATCTCAAAATCTTTCTATTCCAACAATTGTATATTCCTATCCCCAGATACTGTTACCTTTAAAACACCATCAAATAAATGTTCATAAAATATTAATTTCATCATGTAGCCCTGGCTAAAGAATAGGTAATATGTCATATAGAATCCAAGTTCAACTTTATCTTACTTTCATGGCCCTCCACACTTTATCCAACCATATTCATATTCACTAATTTCCAATGCAAAGTCTTCTAATTTCATTTACAATCAGGACCACCTTTCAACATCTTTAATTTAAAAATGTATGCATTCTCTTATGCTTAGCAGTAGGGATAGCAAACAAAAGTGGAACAATGTTTAGAATGAAAATCACTTTTCACCAGTCACCTAAATGGAAGAGTTCTTGGTTTATCTGCATGTTATTTTAAAAGAAATGCCAAATTAAAAGTTATGAATAGATTAAATTTAAAGTAACTCTATTCATTTAACTCCTGCCTTATTCAGCAGAACATACACAAACCAGCAAAGTGTTTACCAGAGAGAACTACCATTCCCTACATCATTCCCAGGATGATCCATGAATCATCTGAAAATCAGAGAGGGGGGCACCTTTCTTTGGAAAATGGAAGAAAATGATGCATGCTTCTTAGATATTTGTGGATTTAATAACTTGGACCACAAATAATAACTTAAAAAGTAAGTAATAATAATTTTAATAACTATGATATATTTATTAACACCAAAATGTCTTTGATTTTAGGGAACAAGGATGACCATTTTTTCAAATACCTAATTTTTCAATCTGGCAGTTTCATTAAATATGATACATGCACCCTAAAGCATATTGGCTGAACATCGCTTAGAGACACATCAAGTATACGAAAAATTCTACTTTCTCTTATATAAAAATATGAGGTATTTTCAAACTTACATATAAAGTTTATAACCATTTCTAAATATCATAATAGTAATATTAATGTAGATAGCTCTAAAAGAGAGCAAATGTAAAAATTTCCTTTTCAGTGGTAGCTAGCTGAATTTTGGACTTTAAAAATTATCATTAGATTTTCTTAAATATGCAGTGATCTCTTCTTAGATGTTCAATTAGGTTACATTATAGCTTCATACTATAAGTTAAACAAAATAAAACAACAATAACAACAATCTCAAAATCCTTAAACTAAAAAGATGACTTGAAGCATTGTCACATGAATAAACAACTTGATTCCTATGATTCGATATAATGAAAATCAAAATGAACTAAAATTCACTCATTCAGATTTTATGGTTTTGAGTGTTTAGTAATATTTATTTTCATAGCACAGAATGCTACTAAAATAACAGAAAGGAAAATCTATAGCCCCAGACTTTTTTTTCTAAGGTTAACACAAAGAAGTTCAGGAAAGCAATAAAATAATCAACTGCTGAAAAGTTTAGGAAAATGAAAAACAAAACCCCCAAAAACCCTAGTACTTAAAAACTGTAACTCCTTTCAGCAGAATCTCAAGTTAGCAGTTAAAATCAGTTAGTTCTCAAACTGCTGTGAGAAGGAACTTACAGGAAACAGAAGATACTAGATTTTTTTTCTGAACAAACAATAAACTAGCCATGGATCTGTGACTGGAACTGAGATCTCAATTTTTGGTGTGCTCAGATCAGTGCACTATTTCTAAGTGTAACAGATTCCAATCATACAGACTGTATTTTTCAGCTATAAAGTATGATGTGAATTTAAGGGCTGTGGTCTTTAATAGATCTTAAATCTTTAATAGGTAACAAATGATAATTTTTAAGTTTATTAGGGGAACATTGAACAAGGACTAGGAAACAAAAAAACTTCTAAAGTGAATGTTTATATTAAGACAGTGATTAAAGACAAAGCTATAGAACATATTTAAAAAGCCCGGACCTTCAAAGATAATTGAAAATTATTGTTCCAGAAGACTCCAGGGTTTCTCAAGTATTTTTTCTTTTGCATACCTATTTAGAAGCAAATGGTTTTCCTATGTTATTTTTACCCAACTTAATTTTATTTATCTGCTTTAGGATAGAAAGAACATTCTGAATTTCAGATTGACTAAAACTTCTATGACTACTGTGGGGAAGAGGTAAAGACAGAAATGATCTTTGAATATATGTTCAAAATATATTTTGAATATGACTTTTTAAAATACACAATGTGAAGTGAGTCAGATTTCATAAACCTATGATTAGTTTGTTCAGCAGTGAAAAAATACATATTCTAGAATATATCATAAACTGGAAATAGAATCTGGAATATATTTTGTTAAGTATATGGACAAAGCTGGGTGTATTCAACAATTTACCTTGCTTCTAATTGTTTTATACTAGATTGTAACTGCTGTAAGCGCCTGTCTGATGCTTCCTCTCTTCTTTGGACAGACACCATATCCTCTTCCTAGAAAATAAAGAAACTGTAAGTTTCATTTGAGTATGTGAAAATTCAATATATCATTATATAGCATAAAGTAAATAGTTCACTATACAGAGTTATTCTACTGCTAGAATTTAATATGTAAGTTTAAAGAAGCAATACCAATTTGGGAACAAGTCATGCATTTACTAAAACGGGGGAAGAAAACCTTACTATCAATTAGAAAACCAATAATCAAAACAGTCATTGTATTTAGACTTCTGCCAATATTTCAAACTATGTCTATAGTGCAAGTCTAACAAAACAAGGCAGGGATTTGTATTCAGACAGTCTGCCTTTAGAAAAGGTGCTCTTAACTAGGTTATACTGCATCTCATTACGCTTATAGGATGTTTCTTCTTATAAATTATGCTTGGAAATAAATTAAGAGGCTTTATTTTTATCTTTAAAAAAAATCCTGTTCATCTTTTCCTAGCTTCTGTTATATTAAACAAATATTTTTTTACAATACCATTTTAATTATTTTCTTGGCTTTGAGCTGTATTTCTGAGTTTTTTCTCAGTAATTTCTCTACAGATCATAATATGCATCATTAACTTATCCCAATTCATTTAGAGTTAATATTTAGTTAATTCAGAGAAAATACTGGAAACTTGTAACAGTGTATTTATTTCCATGTACCATCCTAGTATTCAGTGCCATTGTCATCATGTATACATGTGCATACTTCATAAATCCATTAAATACAGTGTTATGCTTTAAAACAAACATGTCTATTATGATATTAATAAGAGCAAAGGAAAAATATATATATAGTATTTCATATTTACAACTCCTGTTGCTCTGAATTTCTTCCTATATCAGAGTTGTCACCTGTTGTCATTTCTTTTCAGCCTAAAGAATTTCCTTTAGCATTTTTGAAGGACAGCTCTCCTAGTGACAAATTATCTCAGTTTTCCTTATTAGAGAATGCCTTTATTTTGCCTTCATTTTTGAAGTACAGTCTCACTGGACACAGAATTCTTAAGCATTTTTTCCTTCAGCACTTCAGATATATGACTCTAATGTTTTCTGCTTCCACAGCTTCAACGAGAAATTGGCCATTACTTGTATTGCTGTTCCCTGTTTATGCCTTTTTTCTGTTGGTGCTTTTAATTTTCTCTTTGTTAACTGGCTGTCTGTGTTGTCATATGTGTCTAAAAATGATTTTGTGTTTGTCCTTCCTGGTGGTTCACTGAGATTCTTGGATCTGTAAATATTTTCTGCCAAGTTTTGGAAGTGCTTGCTTCATTTTTTCCACAGATCTCTGGGGTCCTTTTCACTTTTCTTCTATGTTTTACACTCTGTTCTTTGGATAGGAAAATCTATATTGATCTGTCTTCAAGTTCACTGATTATTTCTTCTGCTTTTTCCAACTTATTTTTGAGCCCATCTAATGAAATTTTTGTTACTTTACTTTTTTCTTAATATAATTTATTTTGGTATCATTAATCTACAATTACATGTGCAATATTATGGTTATTAAACTACCCCTTCATTAGGTCCCCCCCACCAACCCCATTACAGTCACTGTCCACCAGTGTAGTAAGAGGCTATAGAATCACTACTTGTCTTCTCTGAGTTGTACAGCCCTCCCCGTGCCCCTCCAACATTACGTCTGCTAATCGTAATGCCCCTTTTTCCCTCTAATATCTCCCTTCCCACCCATTTTCCCCAGTCCCTTTCCCTTTGGTAACTATTAGTCCGTTCTTGGGTTCTGTGAGTCTGCTGCTGTTTTGTCCCTTCAGTATTTTTTCTTTGTTCTTATACTCCACATATGAGTGAAATCATTTGATACTTGTCTTTTTCGGCTTGGCTTATTTCCCTGAGCATAATACCCTCTAGCTCCATCCATGTTGTTGCAAATGGTAGGATTTGTTTTCTTCTTATGGCTGAATAATATTCCATTGTGTATATGTACCACCTCTTCTTTATCCATTCATCTACTGATGGACACGTAGGTTGCTTCCATTTCTTGGCTATTGTAAATAGTGCTGCAATAAACATAGGGGTGCATCTGTCTTTTTCAAACTGGGCTGCTGCATTCTTAGGGTAAATTCCTAGGAGTGGAATTCCTGGGTCAAATGGTATTTCTATTTTGAGTTTTTTGAGGAACCTCCATACTGCTTTCCACAATGGTTGAACTAATTTGCAGTCCCACCAGCAGTGTAGGAGGGTTCCCTTTTCTCCACATCCTCGCCAACATTTGTTGTTGTTTGTGTTTTGGATGTTGGCCATCCTCACTGGTGTGAGGTGATATCTCATTGTGGTTTTAATCTGCATTTCTCTGATGATTAGCGATGTGGAGCATCTTTTCATGTGCCTGTTGGCCATCTGAATTTCTTCTTTAGAGAAGTGTCTATTCATGTCCTCTGCCCATTTCTTAATTGGATTATTTGCTTTTTGTTTGTTAAGGTGCGTGAGTTCTTTATATATTTTGGATGTCAAATCTTTATCAGATATGTTATTTATGAATATATTCTCCCATACTGTAGGATGTCTTTTTGTTCTACTGATGGTGTCCTTTGCTGTACAGAAGCTTTTCAGCTTGATATAGTCCCACTTGTTCATTTTTGCTTTTGTTTCCCTTGCCCAGGGAGATATGTTCATGAAAAGTCGCTCATGTTTATGTCCAAGAGATTTTTGCCTATGTTTTTTTCGAAGAGTTTTATGGTTTCATGACTTACATGCAGGTCTTTGATCCACCTTGAGTTTACCTTTGTGTATGGGGCTAGACAGTAGTCCAGTTTCATTCTTTTACATGTAGCTGTCCAGTTTTTCCAACACCAGCTGCTGAAGAGGCCGTCATCTCCCCATTGTATATCCAAGGCTCCTTATCAAATGTTAATTGACTGTATATGTTTGGGTTAATGTTTGGATTTTCTATTCTGTTCCACTGGTTTGTGGGTCTGTTTTTGTGCCAGTACCAAATTGTCTTGATTACTGTGGCTTTGTAGTAGAGCTTGAACTCAGGGAGCGTAATTCCCTGTGTTTTATTCCTCCTTCTCAGGATTGCTTTGGCTATTCGGGGTCTTTTGTGGTTCCATATGAACTTTAGAATTATTTGTTCCAGTTCATTGAAGAAAGCTGTTGGTAGTTTGATCGGGATTGCACTGAAACTGTAGATAGCTTTAGGTAGTATAGCCATTTTAACAATATTTATTCTTCCTAGCCAAGAGCATGGGATGCATTTCCATTTGTTAGTGTCTTCTTTAATTTCTCTTAGGAGTGTCTTGTAGTTTTCAGAGTACAGGTCTTTCACTTCCTTTGTTAGGTTTATTCCTAGGTATTTTATTCTTTTTGATGCAGTTGTGAATGGAATTGTTTTTCTGATTTCTCTTTCTGTTAGTTCATCCTTAGTGTATAGGAAAGCAACAGATTTCTGTGTGTTAATTTTGTATCCTGCAACTTTGCTGAAATCAGATATTAGTTCTAGTAGTTATGGAATGGAGTCTTTAGGGTTTTTTATATACAGTATCATGTCATCTGCAAATAGTGACAATTTGACTTCTTTTTTACCAATGTGGATGCCTTGTATGTCTTTGTTTTGTCTGATTGTGTGGCTAGGACCTCCAGTACTATGTTGAATAACAGCGGAGAGACTGGGCATCCCTGTCTTGTTCCCGATCTTAGATGAAAAGCTTTCAGCGTCTCGCTGTTAAGTATGATGTTAGCTGTGGGTTTGTCATATATAGCCTTTATGATGTTGAGGTACTTGCCATCTATACCCATTTTGTTGAGAGTTTTAATCATGAATGGATGCTGAATTTTGTCAAATGTTTTTTCAGCATCTATGGAGATGATCATGTGGTTTTTGTTCTTCTACTTGTTGATGTGGTGGATGATGTTGATGGATTTTCGAATGTTGTTCCATCCTTGCATCCCTGAGATGAATCGCACTTGATCATGGTGTATGATCCTTTTGATGTATTTTTGAATTCGGTTTGGTAATATTCTGTTGAGTATTTTGGCATCTACGTTCATCAGGAATATTGGTCTGTAATTTTCTTTTTTGGTGAGGTCTTTGCCCGGTTTTGGTATTAGAGTGATGCTGGCTTCAGAGAATGAGTTTGGAAGTATTCCCTCCTCTTCTATTTTTTGGAAAACTTTAAGGGGAATGGGTGTTATTTCTTCTCTATATGTCTGGTAGAATTCAGAGGTGAATCCATCTGGCCTGGGGGTTTTGTTCTTGGGTAGTTTTTTGATTACCGATTCAATTTCGTTGCTGGTGATTGGTCTGTTTAGTTTTTCTGTTTTTTGCTTGGTCAGTCTTGGAAGGTTGTATTTTTCTAAGAAGTTTTCCATTTCTTCTATGTTTTCCAGCTTGTTAGCATATAGGTTCTCATAATATTCTCTTATAATTCTTTGTATTTCTGTGGGGTCCATCGTGATTTTTCCTTTCTCATTTCTGATTCTGTTTATGTGCATAGATTCTCTTTTTCTCTTAATGAGTCTGGCTAGGGGTTTATCTATTTTGTTTATTTTTTCTAAGAACCAGCTCTTGGTTTTATTGATTTTTCTATTGTTTTATTCTTCTCAATTTTATTTATTTCTTCTCTAATCTTTATTATGTTCCTCCTTCTGGTGACTTTGGGCCTCATTTGTTCTTCTTTTTCCAATTTCAGTAATTATGTCTTTAGACTATTCATTTGGGAATGTTCTTCCTTCTTTAAATAGGCCTGAATTACAATATACTTTCCTCTCAGAACTGCCTTTGCTGCGTCCCACAGAAGTTGTGGCTTTGTGTTGTTGTCATTATTCTCCATATATTCTTTCATTTCTGTTTTGATTTGGTCGTTAACCCATTGATTAATTAGGAGAGTGTTGTTAAGTCTCCATGTATTTGTGAGCCTTTTTGATTTCTTTCTAAAGTTTATTTCTAGTTTTATACCTTTGTGATCTGAGAAGTTGGTTGGTAGGATTTCAGTATTTTTGAAATTACTGAGGTTCTTTCTGTGGCCTAGTGTGTGGTCTATTCTGGAAAATGTTCCATGTGCACTTGAGAAGAATGTGTATCCTGTTGCTTTTGGGTGTAGAGTTCTGTAGATGTCTGTTAGGTCCATCTGTTCTTGTGTGTTGTTCAGTGCCTCTGTGTCTTTACTTATTTTCTGTCTGGTTGATCTGTCCTTTGGAGTGTGAGTGGTGTGTTGAAGTCTCCTAAAATGAATGCATTGCTGCCTATTTCCTACTTTAATTCTGTTAGTATTTGTTTCACATATGCTGGTGCTCCTGTGTTGGGTGCATATATATTTATAATGGTTATATCTTCTTGTTGGACTGACCCCTTTATCATTATGTAATGTCCTTCTTTGTCTCTTGCTACTTTCTTCATTTTGAAGTCCATTTTGTCTGGTACAAGTACTGCAACACCTGCTTTTTTTTCTCCTTGTTGTTTGCATGAAATATTTTTTTCCATCCCTTCACTTTTAGTGTGTGTATATCTTTGGGTTTGAGGTGAGTCTCTTGTAAGCAGCATATAGATGGGTCTTGCTTTTTTATCCATTCTGTTACTCTGTGTCTTTTGATTGGTGCATTCAGTCCATTTACATTTAGGTGATTATTGATAGATATGTACTTATTGCCATTGCTGGCTTTAGATTCGTGGTTACCAAGGGTTCAAGGGTTGCTTCTTTACTATCTAACAATCTAACTTAACTTTCTTGTTAAGTAATTGTAAACACTGTCTGATGTTTCTTTATTTCTCTCCCTTCTTATTCTTCCTCCTCCATTCTTTATATACTAGGTGTTTTATTCTTTGCCTTTAGTCAGTATTTGGATGGTCTGCTTTCTTTGCTATGATTTTATTTTCTCTGGTGACATCTTTTTAGCCTTAGGTGTCCTTCATTCTAGAGAAGTCCATTTAAGATATCCTGTAGTGGTGGTTTATGAGAGGCAAACTCTCTCAACTTTCGTTTGTCTGGAAATTGTTTAATCCCTCTATCATATTTAAATGATAATCATGCTGGATACAATATTCTTGGTTCGAGGCCCTTCTGTTTCATAACGTTAAATATATCAAGCCATTCTCTTCTGGCCTGTAAGGTTTCTGTTGAGAAGTCTGATGATAGTCTGATGGGTTTTCCTTTGTAGGTGATCTTTTTTCTCTCTCTAGCTGCCTTTAATACTCTGTCTTTACTTTGATTTTGCCATCTTAATTATTATGTGTCTTGGTGTTGTCTTCCTTGGGTCCCTTGTGTTGGGAGATCTGTGGGCTTTGGTGGACTGCGAGACTATTTCCTTCCCCAACATGGGGAAGTTTTCAGCAATTATTTCTTCAAAGACACTTTCTATCCCTTTTTCTCTGTCTTCTTTCTCTGGTACTCCTATAATGTGAGTATTGTTCCGTTTGGATTGGTCACACAGTTCTCTTAATATTCTTTCATTCCTAGAAATCCTTTTATCTCTCTCTGCCTCAGTTTCTCTGTATTCCTGTTCTCTGATTTCTATTCCATTAACAGTCTCTTGCATCTCATCCAGTCTGCTGTTAAGCCCGTCGATCGCTTGTCTGATTTCTGCATTGTCTTTCCTCACTTCCCTCACTTCCTCCCTCAGCTCTTGCACATTTCTCTGTAGGTCCATCAGCATGGTTATGACTTTTATTCTGAATTC